>JAHPZR010052498.1:10000-24933 GCA_019787425.1 Platygyra sinensis
AATCTAGTTGTTATATATAATATTAAAATATAGATAGGACCTGCGCGCTCTGATTGGTCATGTTTTATCAGAGTATAAAACATAGAAAAAGCGTGTTTTATTGTTTTGCGCGCGTAAAATAATAAAAAATAACAATAATAATAACAATAATAATAATAATAACAATAATAATAATAATAATAATAATAATCTATACTACTTTAATAATGACCGAGAGTGAGGTCGTTTACCAGAAAATCTCAAACTAAGGCCTTGCCGTATTGACCGAGTGATAGCGAGGTCAATACGGTAGGCCGAGGTTTGGGATTTTCCCGTAACGAGCGAACGGTCGAGGTTGATAAGTTGTTTATTATATGGCTAACAAAACGGTTCTAAAGAAAGAAAGAAATCTAAATTCAAGGGGAAGTCGTTACTTCGCATCCGGTGATGCGCGCGCTTGTCTATTCATTCATCTTTCCAAACCGTCAAACTGCATTACAGAATTCAGCGAACTAACGCGTACTCCGTCAAGAAAATATATTTATTTCTGGAAAATAATGATCAATACGGCCGCAAAAAGTATTTTAGTACAGCAGTGTTACTATATGACGAGAGAATTTTCATCGACATTCTCAAGAATCAACCGGCAAACATCAATTCCTACAGAAAAGTGCTTCAAACTTGCTCAAAAGCCGTGCGGCCGTGTCGGTAAAAAAAAAATTTTAACGGAATCAGCGCTACTCTTCGTCGTTACTTTCGAGGGAAACTCTTCGCCTTTTCTGAGATTCCTGGATTATAGCTAGGTCGCGTTCATATGGAAAAAAGTTGTCCCGGGCAAGAGAGTCACCCTCCTAGCCGAGTCAACTTAACCGAGCGTTTATACGAGAAAAAAGTTGACCCCTTTGCCCGAGCCAAGAGCTGACCGTTTCAGTTGTGATCATCAAAGTAGTTTCCGCTCGCATATTTCCTAGCCATCATTTGTCGAACCTTTTCATATGATTTGACTTTGTCGGCGTTGAAGTTGGTGGCATGGAACTCGCACAGGCTTTTATACTCCTTCAAACTGTCGATAATCGACTCAACCTTAGTAGGGTTCCAAGACCACCTCTTTACCGAGCCAGATGAGCTAGACGTCAGTCTGGCTGCCATTTTTATTTCCCAATGACAACAGAGCTCGCGCATGCTCTGATTGTCTCGCCTTGACGGAGTTGACCCGGCTAGGCGAGCCCAAGTGTGTATATGGAGAAAAGTTGGCCCGGCTAGGAGGGTGACCCTACCATCGCAAATGGGTGACCCGGCTAGGCGGGTCATCCTTCTAGCCGAGCCAACTTTTTGTTTCTCATGTAAACGGTTGTATGTATGTATGTAAATCTTTATTTAAATACGGAAAATCATCAGTTAAGCTTAAGTTAAAAACTAAAACTAATTACAACTGCTTTACATGATTGCCGTGTCAGTGGGAATCCGATATATCAGCTACCTTTTTGATATTTCGCTTAAAATGCTCAATGGATGCAGCATTTTTTAAGTTGGTTCGCCAAGTTTTGTGAGGAAATGTATGAAAAGTTGGCTCGCCCAGGGTAGCTCGGGTAGGCGGGTGACCCTTCTACCCGGGACAACTTTTCTCCATATAAACGGGGCCTTACTGACCTGTTAGAGATCTTGAACTGGCGCTCAGAGATGCTGCGAATGTCCACACCGGGAAAAGACCGGAAAAAAAATTGTTGATGTTGACTGTTGTACTGCTCTGGTGTCACCAATTGCCTTTTGAATGGTGAAAGGACAGTGGAAGGAGACCTGCCTTCGGAAAGGAACCTCTCATGTATACTTCGCTGCAAACCCGACAAGGTGTCAGGTTCATAATCGTCGCCATCCGTTTTCCGATATCTTAAAAAATTTTGCCAATAAGTGGCCAAGGACAGCAGCCGGTAAGTATAAAACTTCTTCTATGCTTCCTTTGTTTACTGACGACAAATAACGCTGAAATGTTTTCATTTCACTGGCACTTGTCCTTTCCTTTCGTGGATTTGCTTTTTGATGTGTGAACATTTCAATTTCTTTCTGACCAATTAACTCGTTCGTAATTTGCCGGTGTAACTTTATTTTTTCCTTAAAATATAAATATAATTAACTCTCTGAATGTTAATCGTCACTCATCGTCTTGTATCACAACGATTTTCAATGTAAATAAAGCAAATGTGGTCTAGCTTTGGATAACCTTTCGTGTTTTTTCCTTTTCTAAAAAACATGTGTTTTCATTCAAACCTACTAAGAAACAGTACAACTATTAAAAAACCATTACAATTTTCGTATAAAAAGTGGCCTATATAACTAGTTATAAAATTAAACTTCTCATGAGGAAGTGACTGCCTCCAAAAAATAAAATAATAAAGATGATGATGATTACATAAAATTAATGGATACCCGCTGCATTGAAATTTAGGCGACAGTCGTGGGCATTACCGAAGAATAATGCCCTGGCGTTAAGCTGCACTTAGCCAATCAGAGCGCGCGTCATATCGGCTACAAACACTAGCCATATAAATAATAATAATAATAATAATAATAATAATAATAATAATAATACTTGAATAATAATGGTAATAATAACACCGGAAGTCCGCAATTTACGGACTTCCCAAAACTCTGCACATGCTAAGACCCAAATCTGACAAATCTGATTCGCAGAGAATAGAAAAAGACCACTCTGCGCATGCTCAGAAAGTTGAACCTTCCCGGAGGTCGCAATTCTTGGTGCTAGCCAAAAGGGGCGTGGCCTTTGGGGACGAGAATGACCATCTAAGTAAGAACCAATAAGAATGCGAGAATAATTTGGTCAATATTTTTACTGGGCTTCTCTAGGAAATCCTGAGTTTAAAACGGGAACGGGGTTTTTTCTTCCCGTTGCAATTCGCCCCTGTCGTCTTCTGCGCATGCGCCAGGTGTAAGAGTATATACCGCGAGTGCGCAAGGTACATTTAGCAATTTCTGAATGAGGCTGAGTAGGATATGAAGAATTGAGCAGATCCTACGAAAGCCGAATTCAATAAAGGATTTATATTCATTCAAAATATTTCCCCGTTCTTAAAGGAGCTTCGCCATTTCGCTCTTTCAGTCAACTGGTCATTAACTTGCAGCGTGCTGCCTTTTTGACATCATTTTGACCTCATTGGTTCAATATGACAAAACTTTTGACATCATCGGCTCAACATGACAAATTTCTTTCCAAATTTGGTCAACAGCAGCTGGCTATGTTTGATTATGCGTGTGGTTTTAACCAAACAGAAACGGGAAAATATTTTGAATGAATAGTAACGTTAATTCATTAAATTAGCCATAAACCGTAATGATTCGATTAGCGCCATCTTTCCAATATGAAGTTCTGCCTATACCGAAAGTATAGAATAAACCCTTAAGCCCTGGCCAAACGGAGTCGCATGTAAACGCAAGTTGAAAACTTGGGTCTACTTGCGACTCCGTTTAGCCAGGCGTTGCGTGTACTTGCGTTTACTTGCGATGACTTGCGCTCACTTTGGTCGAGATAAAATTTGCACGAAAGTCTAAGGAAGTTTCTCACAGTCTAGCCACCCAACCCAAGCCAACGCAAGTTGGATGACGTCCATTAATCCAGCTAAAGTTAGCCAATGAAATAGAGGATATTCTGCCTTAAAATGTTTTGCGACTTGCGTGTACTTGCGAGGCTCTACACAAGTTGAATTTGCGTTCACTTGCGACTACTTGCCGGTCCGTTTGCTCAAGGCTTTAAAGACATTACTAACACAGAAAAGGCTGATGACACGAAAGAATTCTGAAGTCTGCATATGAACACCTTTTCCTCTAAACTTAACATTGAATTATATTCAGATGTATACGATTAACCCATCACCCAAAGTATTTCTAGAGCGCTAGAGCGCAAGGAAAGCGGAGGTTTTAGCGGTTTTGTTGTTAGGCATTGACAGACTATCGCGAGATATATTTATTTATGTAAACCAAGTTTACTTCATCAGTGAAGCCCCTGAACACGCAGTTATGCGTCTAGTTGTATTACAACTTTTTCACCGCAAAGTGTAACCAGTCTGAATGCCGGTCTAGACGGGGAAATAGGCCCTTTGCACGACCCGGTCACATGGTACAAAAACACACATGCTGGTGAGCAAGTTGCGCAGTGGGACTTCCAAAACAAAGGCAGGCAGGTGCATTGTTTTGGAAGTCCCGCTGTTCAACTTGCTCTTCAGCATGTGTGATTTTGTACCATGTAACCGGGTCGTGCAAAGGGCGTATACCGCGGTCAATGTCGATTTCGTGGATTCAGGAGCTCACAGTCCTTATGAGAAACAGTCACATAATAAAAAAATATATATTTATTTAGGGTTCGAACAGGCCTGAACATACCTGTTACTGGATCTTCCGTGGTAGTACCCGTGAACTCTACATTAATTGTTTCCGAATGTCTCTCTGTAACGGCCTTTAAAAGGTTTCCGTAAGGTTCTCCAGGCCTCACCTTCCGATCACGACGGAGGAGCGACTGGACACAACATGGTAGACCTTCCAGCGTCTGACAAAAATAACCAGATATAAAAGTCACGGTGGAGTCTTATATTACGGTGTACGGCTGGGCACGGCCAAGAGCCGATTTAAAGTGAAATCATCTTGATCCTAGTGCAGAGGATTTCTGTGCTATTTTTGTGCATTCTCGAGTACTTCATAGTGTCGAAAGTGGCTCTTTAGCAAAGAAGAAAGAAAAAGAATTTAAGAGTAGCTCAGTTCCTCAGTGAGTTAGAGAGAGTATTGTCTAAAAACGTTGACCAGAGAATCCCAGTGCGGTCCCACTGCACTAGTAGAATGATAACAAAGTGAAAATAAGAACATGACATTCTACCCTTTGTGTGGTTCCCAGAACGGTACCAAATAACTTACGACAGCAAGCTATCCAGTCAGTCCGTTGGTCAGTCAGCCAGTCGGTTAATCGGTCTGTCGGTGAGTTGGTCATTCCACCAGTCAGTCACTCACTCACTCACTCACTCAGGCACTCAGTCCGTCAGTCCGTCAATCCGTCAGTCCGTCAGTCCGTCAGTCCGTCAGTCCGTCAGTCCGTCAGTCCGTCAGTCCGTCAGTCCGTCAGTCCGTCAGTCCGTCAGTCCGTCAGTCCGTCAGTCCGTCAGTCCGTCAGTCCGTCAGTCCGTCAGTCCGTCAGTCCGTCAGTCCGTCAGTCCGTCAGTCCGTCAGTCCGTCAGTCCGTCAGTCCGTCAGTCCGTCAGTCCGTCAGTCCGTCAGTCCGTCAGTCCGTCAGTCCGTCAGTCCGTCAGTCCGTCAGTCCGTCAGTCCGTCAGTCCGTCAGTCCGTCAGTCCGTCAGTCCGTCAGTCCGTCAGTCCGTCAGTCCGTCAGTCCGTCAGTCCGTCAGTCCGTCAGTCCGTCAGTCCGTCAGTCCGTCAGTCCGTCAGTCCGTCAGTCCGTCAGTCCGTCAGTCCGTCAGTCCGTCAGTCCGTCAGTCCGTCAGTCCGTCAGTCCGTCAGTCCGCCAGTCCGCCAGTCCGTCAGTCCGCCAGTCCGTCAGTCCGTCAGTCCGTCAGTCCGTCAGTCCGTCAGTCCTCTTATTTCTTAAGACATCCATAACAAAATATTCCTTCCCGTGCAAGACAACGCCTCTTCTCTCACTCGACTGAGCATTCCCTCTTCACTCTCCTAAAAGCTCAGCAGAACGACCGAATTATTACTACACGAAAATAAAGAAGGAATCTTTCGTACCCCAGTAGAAATACACTGCTGTGATAATACTGTTACTTGTTCGACTTCTATCGTCATTTGTGTTCCATCTTCCAAATCAGCTTTAGTTGTCTCAGTGTTTTCTTTTGGTTTTTTACTCCTCCCTGAACATCCGTTGTCACCTTGTTCGTTACGTCTTTTCCTCGAAACTGGCACATGTTGTAGTTGCTGATATTGCGTCACTGATTCCATTTCTTCGAGGTGATTAGTGCAGTCCTGTATATACGTATTCAGTTCAGCTTTACCCAAGACTGTGGTAAAAGCAAGGAACACCGAAAGATTGTTATGTAATAGTAATTGAAATTATGAGTACAATTACCCCCTGAATTGTACAACTCGAGGTCCAATTACTAATTAATCGTATCTATAGCAAATTTTGAAATTGTCGAAGTCTTTTTGGAATTTCGTTTGACCAAAAAAAGGCAATAGCGCTTTCCATATGCTGTAGAAATTCGAAAAAACAAGAAAGATCTTAAAGCGCTCGTAATTGACGTGCAAATCACGTGGGTATCCAATTACAGGTATCCAATCGCATAAAATGTAAATTGACATCCACGTGCTCGCGCGTTTACTCGACAAATGAGCGCGCGTAAAACCAATCACGATGAAAGAGTTTTTTTTAAAGAAAAGGTTATTATTTAGCTCTATTAATTAGCAGGAGGTCTGTATGGGAGAATCTTGACTGAGGTCGTGAGTACCGATGAGCGATAAGCTGAACTTAAATCTGCCCGAAAATTGCTCGTTCTCTACACTTTATTTCTCATCAAGCTTTTGACACTTCTTTTAATAGTTTTAAAAGAAAATTAAAATTGTTTTTGTATTTTAGTTTGACCGCTTTCAATATCCGGCCATTTCAGCCGATCAAATTCGTTAATCCTGTAGTTCCCAGTCCTTATGTGAGACACAGTCATATGCTAAAGAAACGTATTTCACTGTTTCTAAATAGCTTAAGACATCTCTTTTATATTAAACAATTAGATCTTGAGCTAGAGATTCCTATCGCGTTCGGGATAGAAATCTAGAGCGAATAATCTAATTGTTGTAGCTTGCGGCTATTACATGGTGTCAAAAGTAAACCAAAAACCCCGGAAACATGGCTCTAAGCGGCATCGAATGCTCAGTTATGCAGTGGGACGGCGACAACCCGAAAGAAAACTGGCGGCGATTCCAGCAATACGTCGAGTTAATGTTTATAGGACCTCTGAAATCCAGAACAGAACAGGAAAAATGCAACTATTTACTCATCTGGGTCGGTCAGAAAGGAAGGGATATCTACAACACGTGATCTGACATTTCCGACGATGACCGTAAGGAATTAGGAACATACTACGAACGTTTTGAGAATCACGTAAATTCCAAAGCAAATCCTGTTTTCGCCAGATTCAAATTCCACAGTCGAGTCCAAGAATCGTCATAGGCAGAGAAATTCATCACGGCATTACGAATTCTAGCCTAGGATTGTGATTTCAAAGACCCAGAAGAAATGATTCCAGACTGAATAGTCTTCAGAACGAACTCATTCGAGTCAGAGAAAAGTTAATCTCAAAGGGAGCCAAGTTAACGCTGGATAAAGCTATAGAAATTGCAAGGTCACACAAATCCTGTCAAGCCCAGCTCACAGCCATGGCAACTGAAACTGCAAATGGGTCCATACACTTAGTACAGAGGCGAAACCAAGAGAAAGAGACACAGGATACCCAACACCAAAACCACTTTCCATCGCATCACGGATCTCCACCTTTCATGCCCCCAGGGGAATGAGATCTTGCGGGAACTGTGGTCGCCCTCACACTGCATCAGCCAAATGCCTAGCACATGGCAAACCACTTTGCAGAAGTCTGTCAATCCAAGGCCCGCACACAACGGATTCACGCCATGAGGATTCAAGAGATTCCACTGCAGAAACATCCTTCGAATCCATTGTTTTTGAATCAGTCACCATAGCAAATTTAACACACGGGAAAGCCGAGTCTAGTCGAGATGAAGTATTAGTATCCATTCAAGTAAATCTGGTGCAGAGCAATAACAGGAAGACCACCCTAAGAGCCAAACTTGACACTGGGTCAAGGGCAACATACTACCCATCAGACTTCACCGTGAGATGTTCCCACATCAAATAAACAACAATGGTAAACTCAAACCCAGTGCACTGCTGTCCTCAAATGTTGTGCTCACGGCCTATGCAGGCTCGCAAATTAGACACCATGACATAGTCACCATACCCTGCACTTACAGGAAAGAGAGCACACTGGCACCCTTTTACGTCACTGACATCCCAGGTCCTGCAATCATCGGCCTGCCAACCTCCATTGACCTGAATCTGCTACAGATTCATTGTGCTATATAGGCACAACGTCCCACACCAGCAGTCATGGATGCCTAAAGGACAAGACTCTTGAACAAGCCAAGGAAACCACCCCGATAAGAGACAGTACAAGCAAGATCTGATTAAACAATACCCTGAGTGTTTTAATGGCATCGGGAAGTTCCAAGGAGTGTACCATATTACAGTCGACCACAATGTTCCACCAGTCATTCATCCTCCACGACGCGTGCCAGTCAGCCTCAAAGAGGACATCAAAAGTGAATTGGATGATATGGTCAAGAACGGTATCATCACAAAAATTAAGGAAGGTGAACCCACACACCCTGGGTTAACAGTCTTGTCTACCGACGGAAGCAAAATGGGAGGTTGAGACTCTGCTTAGACCCCAAAGATCTCAACGCAGCCATCCAGAGAGAACACCATATATACTACCCCCACTTAAGAAGAGATCCTACTTAAATTGACCTGGGCTACAGTTTTCTCCATTGTTGATGCTAAGTGCGGGTACTGGAACGTTGTTCTCGACAAGGAGTCGGGTTACCTCACCACTTTCAACTCCCCTTTCGGTAGATACAGATTCAGCCGCATGTCCTTTGGGCTGAAAATGTCACAAGACATGCATCTTTCAGACCAAAATTGACCAAACATTTGAGGGGTGCGAAGGCGTTGCAGGAATTGCAGACGACATCTTAGTTTTTGGAAAATCTAGTGAAGAGCATGACCGAAACATGCATGGTATGTTACGACGATGCCTGAAACTGAGCCCTGACAAATGCTTTATAAAGCAGGAGAAAATCAGATTTTATGGCGTTGTCTAGATCCAGCCAGATCCGAACAAAATCTCAGCACTGAAACAAATGGCAGCTTCAACCAGTCGCCAAGAACTGCAGACCTTCTTAGGTCTGGCAAACTACATGGGTCCCTTCATCCCAAATTTAAGCACACTAACAGCCCCACTTCGAGAGCTCCTAAAGGAAAGCCACCAATTTGACTGGAGCCAAGCACACCAAGAAGCCTACAACAAAATCAAGGACTCCATCTGTAGTGAAGTCACTCTAACCTACTTTGACCCAAAGAAGGCGATCACCTTACAAGTTGACGCTTCGCTGAAAGGCCTGGGCGCAGTACTCTTGCAGGATAACAAGCTTGTTGCTTTTGCGAGAAAAGCACTCACTGATGTGGAAACAAGATATGCAAACATTGAACGAGAATTGCTTGCTATGATGTACGGGTGTGAGAAGTTTCACACTTACCTGTTTGGTCACAGTTTCACAGTCAACATTGACCACAAACCCCTCGAGAGTATTGACCTAAAATACTTGACAGCTGCACCCCTGCGTCTTCAAAGGATGCTATTGAGACTGCAAACATATGACCTGGTCATCCGCTACCAACCAGACAAGAGCATCGCCATCTCTGGGATGAATGTTCAAGTGCACGATATCCACCCTCAATTCAGTAAGAGCATTCTACAGAGAATTAGAGGACAAATCGCGTTGGACCCAGAACTCAATGCACTGAAGGAAACGATCCACTCTGGTTGGCCACCGACCATCCAGCAAGTCCCAATGCCCTTAAAACCTTATTGGCCCTTTCGCGATGAGCTCGTTCTAGAAGATGGGATAGCCATGAAGAGTCACCTCATCATTATCCCCACTGTGCTACAGAGGGATATCTTGACAAAGCTCCATGCAGCACACCAAGGAATTGAGAAGACAAAGCTTAGGGCTAGGACCTCCGTATACTGGAGAGGGCTAAACAAAGAAATAGATAAAATAACCAAGACATGTAGCACTTACAAGGAGCTGCACGCAAGGCAGCAAAAAGAGCCCCCTGATCCACACAGAGGAGCCGCTAACCATACATAAGGCTGGCGCGCGGGAAATTTGAATTGACCAATCAGCATTCAGCGGGCGGGAAAAATTTTAGTGTCCTGACGTCAAGTTAACAAGTCAGGAAAGGCACTGAAATCAAGCCTCTTTTCTCACTGGAAATGGCATTAAATATGCACAAAAAGGGACTTGCAATTTCAAAAACCATATCCGATTGTAAAAAGTGAAAAATATGAAAACTTTTGTGCATCCAAACTGTTAATTTGGCGCCAAAAATGGACCGCCGGCGTTCAGCATGGCACCTCGCTTGTAGTTCGTCGAGTGTCGTCAGGTAGGCCAATAGTTGTGTTATTTTGAACAAAATATGCTTTTCCTCGTTAAATTAAACCCGGAATTCTCAAGTTAACTACTAGTAGAGGCCACAGCAAGTTACTCACTGTCTTTAGTTTTGTTAATGGCGAAAAGAAAGGCTATTATCGTGCCGTTTCGGTAGGACAGCTAACTTTTGACTGCCGCTCGTACTGCGGGCGCAGCTGCCGTATGCAAGGAAGGGCATAGCATACTATTGGTACAGACCTCTTAACTGTAGAGGCTTCAGAGTACCTAGTAGTTGCTGATTATTACTCGAAGTATCTATTTGTTGGGCAGATACCGAGGGGACATGGTAACAGCCACACGGTAATCAAAATGCTGAGACAGATTTTCAGCGAGCAGGGCATTCCCAAGGTAGTAAGATCCGATATGGACCCCACTACAGTGGTCAAGCATTCCAAGATTTTGCAAGAGAATTGGGTTTTCAGCATGTGCCGAAAATCCCCCGGTCATATACTGCATGTGTCAACCCCAACTGGAATAGAGCTGAGGCACACTAAAACCCATATACGTCTTGCTCCCCAGAGCAACATAGAAGTCAAACCAGATACAGATGAGCAAACTGCGGGACAGGCTAACACCAACCCAACTGTTGCGATTTCAATTCCCTTTGAGAATCAAGCTGCCGCACTCCCAGGCCGTTATGTAACTCGGATTAGCAGGATTAGCAAGTTTCCGGAAAGGCTGGACATGTACTAACTTGTTCTCTGATCTACTAACAAAGGAACTTTTGTTGTTGACTTATAGTTATATTCCTTTGTTCAGTTTAGGTGTTATTTTGTTTGCTGTTATAACTCACCTCATCAGGAGAGACAGGGATGTGTTGATAGGTAGTTCAATGTTCTCCCGATGACGTGAGCAACATGTGAACCGTCATGCCTTGCGATCTTTCGTAAAACTTCCCGTCATGTTGTTGAAATAAAAAAGGGCAAGAAGTTCTTTCACCTCCTTATATAGCTCGCGGCTATTACAACGCCCAGCATCAAATTCGCCGGTATCCTGGGTGGAGAGAGGCACCGTGAGAATAAATTGTCTTGCCCAGGAACAAAACACAATGTCCCCGGCCAGGGCTCGAACCCGGACCGCTCGCTCCGGAGTCGAGGACACTAACCATGAGGCCACCGTTCAAAACAAAAATTAAATTTGAATCTGAAGTTACGTGCGCGTGCTGACTGTAGAAAGAGCGCGATGGCAAACATTCAAAACAGACATTATTTAAATGTTACGAGCGCACGAAGATTTTGGGAGTTTATAGGAAGGCAGTTTTACGTCGGTTTTAAGTCCTCCCGAATGTAACGTTTTGTGTTTGAAAATCATCATGGCTTCCAAGCGGCGCCTATCTTGGGTATCTTAGAAGCCAGAGTGGACTATTAACACCAGCATATCAGTAGAAGCGTCACGGTCCTGGTGCAAAATTTTAACCAACGGAAAGATCGGAGGAACAGGAAGGCGCCCAGGAGATCGATTTAGAGAACACTCAAGTTCAACTAGACAAACCAAAACCGATCTTCCCTTTGATCGACATTGCAATCTCCGAGTAGTCAGATAAAAAAAAGGGAAACTTTGCATTAAAATGCTGACAAATAAGACGCAAACATTCTAAGGCAACCACACCTCCTACCGGCAATTAGGCGACAAAAAACACTACAGCAAACCCGTGCGCACGCACGCAGCTAACTACAACTTTGATTGTGATTGGTTCGTTTAAACTACAACTTTGAACGTGATCGGCTTATTTAACTGTCCGATAACAACCTGTTTTTTTACTCCCTTTCTGATTCTAACCCCCCTTACTCTTCGCTGTCTAATTTCTTAGTTGCTGCTATTCTATTTTGGATCTGGACTTCCCGTAATTTAGCTACCTTTCATAACTTTAGTTTGGGTTCTAAACAAAGAATTGATTTAGCTTGCATCCGCTGTGCTTCCATCGATCCTGTCCGGAATCTTTGGTCTTTGCAATCTGCAATCTGTTTGTTTTGTTCTGTTAACGATAATGGAGACATTACCTTCTTACTGTAGTTTCACTTGCTAGTGGATGCTTACTCCGGGCTTCTTAGCCTGTGCGCTGTTTGCGTCTACCTGCGCGTTCAAATGAACTTTGAACTAATTCAGTGATTAGCTCATTTCTTTGCTAACTTTACTTGAGTATTGTAACTAGATACTAGTTTTGGCTTAATTTTAATTGAGCTCTTAGTTATTTACCTTAGTGTTTTGTTCTATAGTGTTTGTATCTATAAAACCGCCTGGGGCACCAGGCTTTTATATTTTGAACAAAAAAATTTGCATTTCTACTGGTATTATCCTTGGGCACCCAATATAATATTTACGATCACGCTAGGGTTGCTTTGTTGAGTGTTTCCAACACGTTTTGACAATTTAAAAACATGCGCAGGTTTGAAAAAGATGCGGAACTTAAATATGTTGGCTAGAAATGCGTAAGTTTACTCAATTTTTCTGGGAAAAAAAACTCGGTCTCGTACTTTTTCGCTTCGTTCCTAACTGCATAATTTACAGATCGAGATGAATATATTGTTTACCTTGCATGGGCGTTTTGTATATCGTACTTGAGTGCACTAGACGATGAATGACTGATGGCTTGTAAGAAAAAAATAAAACTTTAATACACCTGGTATTTTTTTTGAACCACAATGATTGCTCTTCTTCTGTGAGAAATGAGAGTATTGGTCGCCTTCTCCCTTCAGACATTGCCGGGCTATTTAAAATTCAGGAAACGAAACAAATTCAAAGGGCGCTGAAAATTTAAATCATGTGGTTAATCTTGCCGAAGGCAAAATTCTACTTTTGCTTTATAACCATCTATTATGTTTATGAGTTGTATTAAAAAAAAAAATACTGTATCTTGATTGGTAAAAAACGTATCTAATGTTTGAACTTACAGACATAAGTCATTGCCCTTGCAGAATTCGAAAAGAGAATCGTAGCGAAAGTGTTGCTAAAGTTGGAAGCAGCCACCTCTCTTATTATGCTTGCGCAACCGTAGCGTAACATTCAATTTGTTTTTAACTCTAAAGGGACACAACGCAGAGAGCACGATACGTTGCCGTTACGCTCTGCACTATGCGGCGTCTGTAAATTAGAGCTAAAGAAGACAGCCTCGTCAACTCATCCTTACATTTCGCTACAGCTGAATGTTACTCACTTGATGTGCGTGGCGTTGAACTGCTCCCAGGTGATTTTAGCGAGTGAACATTAGAGCCAGTCAACAGGCTTTATACACAGGCCACATCCAAACCACGTCCGGTATTTCTTCAGCACACTGCGTGTTAGGATTTTACCTTGCCCGTTTTGTTACGTAAGTAAGAGGCTTAGCTGACCTCGGTGCGAAATATTGCGAATGCAGCTTGTCTGAATGGCTTTTAAATGGTTTCCGCTTTGTTACACTTCAGAATATTTGAATGGGGGTGGACCATTAAAGATCTGAGGGGGAGGAGGTTTGCTTACCAGAATATGAAAACTGTGTACGCTTGCCTTTAGGTGACACTTTGTATCAATTGGCCAGAGAGGACTTAACAGACATAGGAAAAGGAGAGATCTTGTGATAAACAATAATTCATTTTTTTAAAGGCGGGAAGCATACACTTTCCGACATCCGGGAATCTCTAAATGCGGGTTTTACAAAAAGAAAATGTCACGCAACACGTCACACCCTCTGCAATATATGCGATGACAACAACTAATGAAATATGAACACTATGAATCTGAACGCAAGCTTATTACGAATGGTGCCTAAAAACGATGACAACAGATCTACAAGTTTGAACTCTTAACTTTAGCCAATCATTTCAAAGTTCATTGTCCCATGTTGAAGCTCTCAATGTTTATCAAGCTACAAAGTCTTTAAGATATGAGAGCCTAGTAGCCAATCTTCCGGATCGTGTTCTGACTTCAACGGCTGACTCTTTTGTCTCTTTGCCTGGTTCAGAACGCGGTGGATCACTAGCAAGTGGCTTTCCCTAGGGTGTGTGTTCCTCAAGCTCGTCAGAGGAGCTTGGTACTTGTGGCAGGATATGTCACGCAACATGTCACACACTTGTCAACTTTCTAATTTAAGCCCAATTGCAAAGAAGAAACCTGAAAAAAATCAGGGTTTCAAGATGTGAACTCAATAAATTGACCTCGCTCCTAATTTGTGTTTTCATAGCTCAGTTGGTAGAGCATCGCACCGGTACTAGCGGAGGTCACGGGCTTGAATCCCGTTGAAGACAATATTTTTTTATCTGTAGAATAATCAGTCTCGGTAACGGTTATCATATATTTTGCACAAAGATTACCTAAAACCCACCCACCCAAAATGATCACCAATCATGATCACTCTTTTTATTCGGTAAGAACTTTTTAATATTAAAAAGATGAAGCTCAGATTAACTCAAAAGTTAAAAATACACTGAGAACATACCGCAGAGCGGCGGGGAAAAATTTATTTGAAAGACTTTTGAAACTATGTGAACTGTGCCGGTAAAGGTAAAACTTGAGTCTGTACAGTCCAGTCACCATACGCTTATAGCTACAAGTTTGAATTTTAACGATGAGCTTAAACATATTCCATATAGATTCACGGAAATGTCAGAAATGGCGCCGGGTATGAGACCATTGCAGGGTCAAGTGGCCAAAGACTTAGAATGTCAAGCCTCGGTTAGAAA
>JAHPZR010052500.1:0-2500 GCA_019787425.1 Platygyra sinensis
AATTTTTGCGCAGATAATTATTTTTACAGACTAATAAGGAGAATACATTGTAAAGCGTCTCCGTATTGGCATCTGTTTCCGTGTAAAACAGTTTCGGTTTCCTTGAGTAATGGATTGATTATGGTTAGTATTTTAAACCATCAGCATTTCATAGCCAGAGGTCAGAGATAATGCAGGAGCCTGTGTGTATAGAATTCCAATGTCAGTCACAATTACATGTACCTTCTTCTCTGCCAAGAATCTCGTTTAGATCATTAAGATCAGCTTCCATGTTTACTGAGCTCGTACCCGCTGATTGACGTTCCAGAACAAGTTTTTTTCTTTCGTCCTCTTAGTGTGTAAAATTGTGGCCAGGTAGATACAGTATCGGAACTTCGCCTGGTCAGGAAGTGTTTACAAAGTTACAAAGACTTCGCTCTGTTAAGAGGTTGAACATTTTAACGCTTTGCCAGATAACATGCAAATTAAAGACAGAAAATGAAAGATGATCTGTCGTGCCCTCAAACGCCCTCAACGTAGTGAATATGGACTATTATAGTCTTGTGAGTCATATATTTAGGGAAAGCCCCTTCCCTTCACACTTCCGTTTTCTTATCCTCGAGACAGTCAGCAGTGTCCAGTCCTCTTGAGGTAGCGCGAATCCCATCGGGCATGAAAAATCTGAAAATGCGTGACGCGAAAAAAAAAACCCGCGCGAAAAAAATGACCGCGCGCCCCTTTTTTCGCGTCACGCACGACGGACTTAGCGAAGGAGGGACTACTCGTAGTCCAAGAGATGAAGATCGCGTCAAAAATCTCCCAATCCAGCGAGTACTATTCACCACGACTGGTGTTGTCAATCTTTTTTTCCAGGTCGAAGAGAAAGAAAAAGAGAAAAGAGTGTCTTAAATATTATTTTTCTTTGGCCGTCCTAGCTTTATAAGAAATAACATACAAACTGCAGTGGCAAACATGACTATAAAACTCATGTTGGAATTCATTTAACTTGATGTATCGTATGTTTCGACATACATCTTCAGGGGGCCGCACCGACCCCCGGCCGTAACACAACCTGGACATATTTTACTTACGGCCCAGCAAATTTAACAACTTTCTAAGTAAGGGTGAATTTTTAGAAATAAACATACAATGAACTACCACAAAATAATTGATCAAAAAGAGCAGAACACTAAAAGGAAATACAAAAGAAGAAGATGAACAAAAATGGCTTATCAAATGAATTAAAGGCGAAGTCTAAGGGCCTGTTCACATGGAGGTGGGGGACCCCAGGTAGGTGAGGTAACCCGCCTAGCCGTGGTCGAAAAATGGCTCTCGCTTACATGCAAACTTGCAACCCCGGGGTCCCGGGGTGATGTTACTAGACGTTGCTGCTTGGTCGCTAGGCATGTAAACAGAGAAAATGGCTGGTGAACGACGCATTTTGGCGGTCAGTGTTCTTTTCCTCTCATTATCTGGTCTCGCTGCAACTTTTCAGTGCTGTAGCTTTTTATTTTTTTTTTTAATTTGGCGCGCTTTGGCGCGCTTGCAAATGTAACATGAACTCGACCCCGGCTAGGCGGGTTAACCCACCTTGAGTCGTTTACATGGCAAAATGCGACCCCGGCTGACAGGGTTACCCTACCTGGCCGACCGGGCAACCCGCCTAGGCGGGTTACCCCACCTATCATGTAAACATGATCAAATAAAAATGAGAGATTATATGGAGAGGCGAGTTACCTCACCTACCTGGGGTCCCCCACCTCCATGTAAACAGGCCCTAAGGAACCAAAAAATATTATAAGGGTAACAGACGATAAACTGACTCGAATGAACATGGAAAGATAACATGAAAATTACAGGGGACGAAATTTACTTACGAAACTGAAAATAAAAGTATGGAGAATGTGAGAAACGGCATTAGCATACAGAAAACACAAAGAAAAACGAAAGAGCCGCAATAAGTAACAACTAAATTTAAATTTAAGATAATTAACTAATTAATAATGACAGAAGCTGAGAAAAATTTGCCTATGAAAAGTGCAAACTAATAAACTGTAAAGCTTTTCGCTACTTGCATTACCGTTTAGGGTAGGCTCAGTTCCCTAATTAGTAGAATCTCCTTTGTCTTGTCATGTGTATCTGACCGATCTTTTGCTAATATCTCAAAGTGGTCCCATTTTAAGTTGTGACCAGTGACATGACCTGCGATCAATAGGTGATACATGACAGCTACTCGTGATCGCTTTAAAATTTTCAGTTTTTCTGTCATGTCATGTTTGTCACTTCAGTTTGTGTGTTATTTCTTATAAAGAAGAGAGAGTACTTTTCAAAAAAGACTACTGGAGTGCCTGAACACAGGTGAGAGTTCTGTTTGATCATCTAGTCCTCTTTGTCCTGTTGGGGGACTGGGGGCTTACACTATTATATTGCCGGCCTTCCTTTTATAATAAAGATATTTTAACAGGGAGCCCACATCATATATGTGGTTTTCGGAGGGCCCTTGAATACCACAAAAGCTCTG
>JAHPZR010052500.1:10000-12500 GCA_019787425.1 Platygyra sinensis
ATATCTTGAATTTCCTTTGTTGAAGTTCGATTTTTTTTCAATCCTCTAGTTACTTATTTCCTAAAGTATTTTCGTGCCAAATTTCGTTAAATTCTAATGAGTGGTTCTCGAGAAATAAGCGCCTCCGAGAAGTCAATTTTTCACTCAATCGCACTTTTTTCGACTTACTACGCATGCGCTGCATTTAACTGGGTTCTTTTAGCAACAAAGAAATAGCAGAGCTGAGTTCTTTGCATCGTTACCTTTCTAATATATCTTTGTAATAAAAGAGTAAAACCTTCAATACAATACATTGTGTTCATTTGTGAAGAAAAAATAGTACAGATAGCGCAAACATTGAGCAAATAAAATGATCGCTCTATTTATGCCATGTTTGTTTTTATGCAATACTTGTGCGCGCGCTGAATCACGTTAGCAAGAGCGAGCGCCAAAACTGTGTTCAGCCACCTTAATGAAAGACGCAGACAATTTCCTATCCTTCACTGAACTCAAGGAACGCTTCGACGTCAAAACAAACTTTCTTGTTTATCACGGTTTGATATCGTGCATAAAATTGTTAAGGAATGCCATAGAAAACCAAAATGAAACAAACAGAAATTTCAGCACTTTTGTAGAAAACTTCATAAAAGCACCTAAATCCAATAGATTGGCATATAAAAAGCTAGTCAGCGCTAAACAGAGTAGCCCTACAAAAAGCCAAGAAAAATGGAGAGCCGACTGCAGTCTTGAGTGTTCCAAGACAATCGATTGGGAGATGGCTTACAAACTACCTTTCTACAGCACTAAAGCTACCAAATTAATTATTTTTCAATTTAAACTACCACACAGGCGTTTAGCCACAAATGATTTTCTAAATACAATAGGTATTAGAGAAGATGATATTTGTACCTTTTGCAGAACCGAGAAAGAATCTCTTTTTCATTTATTTTGGTCGTGTAGTGAGACGTCCTGTTTTTGGCAGGGTTTTATGAAATGGTTGGCCGAGAACCAAATAAAACTAAAATCCGAAATTTTCACTCCCGATATAATAATTGGCCTGAGGTCGGACACCCTATCTAACACAAAGCAGTACTTTTACTTCCTTGTTGCCAGGTATTACATTTGGTCCTGCAGAACAAAGGAGATACTCCCAAAAATAGAGAGATTTCCTAGCTTTCTGTCTTCTTTAATACCTTTTTGATTCCTAAACCTCAAAAACAGAAATGAGTAAATAAACAATTAAAATAAATAAATAATTAAAAAATGAAATAAAGCAAAAAAAAAAATTAGAGCAAGTCAAGAAGCCATGCATGTACGAGACTGGACTGATAAGTTAGGTGAGAAATCGTAGCGATGACGTTTTTTTTTTTTCCTATGTATGCTAAGTAGGTCTGTAGTAGTTTGTAAATAATGTATTGTATCGTATGTTGATGTACGTAAATGTTGTTATAAAAAATGTTGTAAATAAAAAAAAAAAACTTTTGTAGAAAAAAAAAATAAAATAAATCAGTAATTAAAGGCCTTTTAAATGCCTAAATGACCGATTTCCCTACCCTTTTATATACCTCAACTTGTGAAATCCCTACCCTTTTATATACCTGAAGCCTGAAAAAGGTACCTCTTTCGGGCGGAGCCTCCCCGTATAGGCCATTATAGGGAGTTACCCCCGGCCCGGGGGTCGCGCATAGCCACCGCAACACACGGACAACACAAGCCGCCGTTTCGGTCAAAAAATCCCAGAATTATTGCCTCAGAGCTAAACCTTGAATGGGAACATCTATTCCAAACTTTCCTTACGTGATTTAGACGAAAAAATGACTTCGGCGGAGTAGAAAAGAGAACGAAAGAAAAACAGAACAGACAGCATATATTAAAACAGCACGGAAGCGAAAGTAAAGCTTGCTTCTGGATAATTTCACCCTTTAAAGCCAGCAAATGGTCCCAAATTACTCTCTGTATCCTTACATTGTCCTGACTTCTATCTCTGAAAGATTTTGCCTCAATTTTGACCAAATAAACACTCCTCCGGGACCGGCGCCTTCTTCTTGAATATTTAATTAGGTAACTTGACAAAACTGTCCAAATTTGGTGAGAATCGAAAGTAACGCAAATTTTCTGTCACGCTTTCAAAACAAGGCACGCATTACCATCTTCTCTGTTCCCAACATCTTCAAAAAAGCTCTTCAAGTGCTTTTAGGCCCGCACTTTCTAACCTGTGGTTACTACTAGTTTTATTTTTTATTGCGTGACAATGCACACTAAGTGACATGAAAATCAGTACACTAGCGAGATGCTTAAAATGCACAAGCAGAGTGAAAAGGATGGTTATAGCTAGAGAAAGCGTACAATGCTTAAAAGCTCTGGTCGGAATAAGTTTGGGTGGTGGTCTTTTGCTGTTTAGCTTGAGAATTGCGTAGATAAGGCAGTAATCGGATAAACCAATCGACAGTACTCACGTTTTAATAAGTTTACCTTGGTCGTCACAATCAAATCAATAGCGTCGCGCACAGATGACGTCACG
>JAHPZR010052500.1:17500-35896 GCA_019787425.1 Platygyra sinensis
GATATGTGAACTAAGTTCTCTTTCTTCTGTCCCTTTCCTCGACAAGGAATATTGTACTCATCAGACGGAATTAAGAAAGTATTGTGGGACACATATAGCATAAGTAGAAATTGTGTGCAATGCTACATAACGCAGGAAGGGGCACAATACTAAATTTCACATTGTTGTCGAAGATTTTATTTTAGTAAATTACTTTCCCCCGGCCCAGCAACGCGTGCGTGATTATAAATGACAGCTGCCGATAAAGTTGAATGTTTCTTCGTCAACACAAAAAAAATTGAGTTGCTTGCAGACACGATTTTGGACCCGTCACGCAATCAGCGATGAGTCAAATGCACATGTGGGTAGGAGGCTATTAAAGAAACCGCATTGTGGATTGTTATTTATTTCTGCTGCGTGGAGACAACGACTTGGTACATGACACACAGCATGATAACACTCTACACCAATTTACTCTCGAGTTTCGCGATTTTTCTAGGATTTATGAATACCCCGCAAGAACGATATTGTTTCAGTACTGCCAACATTTATCGTAATAGGACTGTTTTAGTTGTATACGAGCTAAATTAATTAATTAACAAGACTTCTAAAGTAATATATGTCATACTTGGTATGTTATCTTGTTGCTAATCTCCCCAAAAATTGTCGATCCTCAAAAAATGAAATCCTTAAAAATATATAATTTATGACAAGTCCTGAAAACCAGTCGATAATTGAACGCCAACACAATTTAGGGTAGATGTTGTCATTTCATGGGTGAGCTGGTGTGACTGTTCGAGTGCATTATATTAGCTTTAGTATTAGTATATGCGGCAAAGTGGCGGGCTCACAAGATGTTAATGTATTTAAAGACCGCAAGATGTATGTGCGATGTAAAAATGATTTCGTTTAGAAACTAGAGACTTGTAGAAAAATTACCATTGCTCGTTTGAAAAAAAGATGATTTCTTCCATTCGCGGATAAATTTTGTAAAGTAACTTGCTAAGCGTAGGAATCATAACAATGAAGAGCGTGACTTAATGAGCACTTCCGTTATCAAGTTCCGACTGGTATTGCACAATCGACATCATTTGAATGCGAGCCGGAATCACGAGAACTTCTCTAAGGTAAATTTCGAAATCGCATTTCCTGAAGACCGATAAAAAATCGTGAAGAAATAATCGACATGTTGTTTCGTGTTCCTGTCGCTCTAACATATCTTCTTCATCAGGTTGCCACGTGAAAAGAAAAATGTACAGTCTAGAATTCCGACCTCTTGTTAAACCTAGGATTCTTCCGGTCGTCCTGAAGGAAAGAAATCCTTAACAACTTAAAAGAGACCTCTGTACACGTCATTTATAATAAGCCTCTTGCAGCTTGATTGCAGATATATTCAGGACTCGTGTTCATTTCCTTTAGACCTAATTTATTCCAACCGAATTTTAGTTAAAATCATGTAGAATCGACGCTACTTTGCAACATTTCAGTAGCACAATTGTGTACGTACGTGAAAAGGTCCCTATTACATTATGATAGCCTTCCTAGTTGTACAAACCTGAAATGGAATTAAAAAAGCGGAAGCATGTTATGTGAAACGGCAGTACTGTTGGTTGGTCACGTAATTCGCTTTCTCTCTTCGCTGCGCAATATATGCGTGGGCGGCTAAACATAATATACAAATACCCGCCCACCACTCGACGGAAGTGAAGCATGTTAGACCGTCAAGTTCAACAAACTTCCTTTCCAAGTAGTACTTAACAGAAATTCCATGGGAAGTTCAGCAAAATGGATCCCAAATCATTCCAAGGTCTTCTGAACAACAACTTACAGGCCAATGTTTCTCATTTGAACTGCACGATTGACACCGTCTTGGAAGAGACTCTTAGCGATATCGACGAGTTTATTCAGTCTGAGCTGGGGTTTGCACCTCTAGTTGCTACTGAACCATTAACAACCGCAGAGTTACACGATTTAAGCTCCCTTCTGCAAAACCGGCAATCGTCGGATGAATCAGTCTTGGGTAATACGCCAGGTGAGAACAAGTTTCATTAGCAGTTTACGAAGCCTTCCCGCTTTTTGTAGTCTATGTAATCTGTGATAACAACTACCATTGTTGCACCCATGCACTAGTTTTTGTTTTTGAGCGAGAGAATTATCATGACATGAAAATATTTTGATTTCAGCGGCGAAATGAGAACGCGACTAAGTGCAATGCAAAATGACTAATCGGCGCAACTAACATAGCTCAGAACTATTTATGTCCGGCAGACTAACAAGAAGTCCTTAGCATTGCATAAAATCCTAGGGAAGAAATTGCATCAATGAATCTAGATCCTTTAGCTATGAAATAGTTCCTAGCTAAGAAGCGATTGCTTTCTTGATCATTTTGACTGTCTCGAAAGATCTGGTGAAATGTGGTTACGATTTGCAGGAAACGGCGAGGCAGCCAGCATCGTGTCCAGTCCTGAGGTATCAAACAAGGTTTCTGAAGTTGACGTGGAGATTTTGATAATGGGCCTCAAAGATGTTTACGACAAAAAGACCAAGAAAACTAACGAAGGATTAGAATATCGCTTGGAAAACTCGGAAGTGACAGTTGTGATCCGAGCATCTGATGAAATCACCAGTGTTCGTGCTTATACTCGGAGATGTGCCGAAGCTGCGATTAGAACACACGATACCATTGGTAGGTGATGCAGTCTAGGTTCTTGAGTGCTAATGTTTATTGTAATCCTCGCTTGGTTCTCGTTAAATTACATAGCTGTAATGTATGAATATATATTACTGCCGTATAACCTAGTAGTATATTGAGATAGTCTATAATGTAACACACGTTTTTGAACCTATAGGTCCAGTTGAACTAGATGTAAATATTCTCCAAAATGACCTAAGATGTCGAGTTGTCTCGGTGGATCTTGGGTCGGTGTACAAGACACAGGAAGGAGATCCAGTGTACTGGCTAGAAAAGGCAGAAGTCATGCAAAGGAACATATGGGAAATGGTTGTCGCAATGGAATTTAGTTCAGGCTTGAAAGGAACTGTAACGTCAGAAGCGTTCAGAGTTACGACCAAAGCAAGTTATAAGATGAGAAGAAGTGGAGGTTTGTGTAGTACTTACTACAAGAACGAGTGAGAGACCGCATTTAAGAGCCACAGAATATATGCAATGTCGATACTGCAACTGAGTCTAAAGAAGACAGGAGTAAAAAAATTGGAATAGAAAATGTCGAGAAAGTTTGTTGTAATGCAAAAGAAAAGGTAGTTTTTGGAGAGACAAGATTTAAGCGCATTGTTGATACAATGTCTTGCAAATACATACGAAAAGTAACGTGAACGATTGCATCTCCAGTTCGACTCACGCTTTTCGAAATCATGATTGTGATGAACTGATTGGATCATGAATCAATCTCCTATATCTAAACTGTAGTTTTTGTTTTTGAAGCGTTTGATGTGCACCTCGCTCATAGATTGTAGTACAATTTGGTGGTATCACTAGTTAAAATGTGTTAGTATGAATGGCTCTCAGTAAGATAAACTTTTGTTTTCTTTTTCAGATGTGCCAAGTTGCGGTAACGTGCAGCGTCTTTTCTGTAAAATCAATTCGTCCACTAGCCATGAGGATGCGGGTATTCCTTTTCATCTAAACCGTGGAATTAAACAAGGTTTGTTGATAAATGTGGTTTGATTTTGTAGTTATGTTGTGTGTTTGTGAATATGTCATTGAACAACTTGGCAGTGATGATCGTCGGTGCGGGCAACTGAAACCTGAAAGCGCGTTGTCTGGAAGTATACATTTCCTTAGATAGCTTTGTATATATCACAGTTTACAGCATTTTGCTCGCGTCACGCCTTTTAAAACGACAAATCAGTTACCTTCCCGAAGGAAGTTAACTAATTTGTCGTTTTTTAAAAAAGGTTAAAGGCGAAAATTTTCGGTTCAAGTGATCTCTATTTCGAATGTCGGCACGCCGGGAAACAGAGTAGGCTGTCTTCGGCAGCCGTTACTTCGGCCATGAGACAAATGGAAAACAGTGTCGCGTGACAATCCAGTCTACAAAAACAATCGTTTTTGACAACTTCAAGTTACTATGTCCGTTTTGCATTTGGATCTTTTTGCGGTCACAAACCCCGGCTCCGCTAAGATAAATAATCTAGCGATATTTCTGTGTGCTTCGTTTTCGATGATGGCAATTTTCGGCGTACTTTATAACAACAGAGCAAAATCCTAAGCTTACTAAAGTATTTGTATTCACCCGCAGAATTTGCTGATCGCGACGCTTGTGCTTTGAGTCGAGAGCTATTTGGATTTAGTTTAAAGGAGGACGATGATTGGGGAAAAGAAGACAAATCTGTTGGAAATTTTGGATCAGATTTGAAGTCTAGTTCGGCCCTTTCAAATGACAGGAAGATCTTGCTTCAGCATCACACCGTTTTAGATAAACAAATGGTAAGTGGCAATCAGAGTCACCATATATTTGTCATCAATCCATTTTTACAAGACTTTTTTACAGTAAATGCCTTACACAGAAGCCCCAACAGGTAATAGCTAAGTTCCAATAGTCTAGTGAAAGAAACCCGCTCGAAGTATAATTGACTCCCTTTAGATATCTGACATTCTAATTCTTGAATCGTTGCTGTTGTAACCGCAAGACAGTAGTGTTGCGTTAGATGTTAGGGTGCTTGGACCCTCTTTTACACACGTTGTATAAAGAGTGAGATGATTAATGACTGTCGCTAGATAAAAGCCAAGATAGCTGTTGTGCCAAGTGATAATGTGACATAAATAGTGCAATAATCCCTATATCAACTTGGCGTCGAAAAAATGCTATTTCAGCTGTCCTGTTCTGCTCGTAGTGTCACTAGAAATACTGCCGAGATTCCCTATTAGAGTGTTGTAGACAGCCATCAAAGGAGCCGTTTTGATATAGGAATAGACAATCCTTTTTTCTGTAAGGGAGTCTAACGTTTTGAAGGGAACTAATAAATGAATGGATTTATTCTAGGTCACAAAGTATTATGGCCATAACCCAAAAGTTCGCTACGTTGTAGAACAGCCTGAGCTTTCAGGTATGTTGAAGCTGGTCGGGAAACAAACTGTGTTGGTCAACGCGCGTCGAAAGGCAAATGGGCACAAGAACGCTGAAGAAGATTTTTGGTGGGCTTGCGGGCATTGCTTCTTCGAACGTCGCAAGAAATCTACCATAAAAGCTCATGTCATTCAAAGGGTTTGTCAAAAGTCGGTGGAAAATAAAAAATCAAGAAAAAAGTTGACAACCCGCCACTTTAGTCAGAGCGACCTAGAGGAGCAAAGCTTTGAAGGTTATTCGTGGAAAAACTCTCTTTCTGTCTAAGATAATACCAGATAGGGGCTTATCATTATGATCAATGTTTACCTGGGCCTTCTCGTGAGCACTGCCATTGTCGCCAAGTCACGTAATGATACGATATTATTATGCATGTAAAATTTATGTTCTGATTTGTTTCTCACCATACGAGAATATGGTGACAAACAAAGTGTGAAATTACTGGGGCTAAAATTTAGTTAAGTGCGCATGGAAATGACATTAGTGATATGCACTATTATTATAAGGCTAGCTCCTTGAGCGAGTATTCTGATTCAATTCCTGCGCTGTGATTTGCTACCCGAACAGGCAAGATGGCGCTATCTTGCCCGCTCAGGGATTATGGACCGTTTTCCGCAAAAAAAATTAGTCTTTATCCCCTGTAAGAAATCCTCAGTTGACCTAACACTGGCCTCATCCTCAAGTTTTTTTTTTGCGTGGCTATGGACCTCGGCTCGGTCTCGTTTCATAAACACGCAGAAAAAAGAACTTGGCCAAAATGCAGCCATCTTGACCGAAAAAGGTTGGTCAATAATCCCTGTATATGTTTTACAGTGTTTGTAGTCAGTTATTGAATTTGAATTTATAACGCAATGAAAAACGCGTCTCTAAACGTTTTGTATATATACATGTAAAGACGTTGTGTGTGGCTGGTCCACGTGAGAAGTTACATAATATTTATGTATAACTGAAGAAAGTATGTATATAAATAAGACAGATAAATTTCGTTGATATACTAATTACTTTTAATAAAATTGGATACCATATTTCAAGACAAACCATTGATTTGAACGCCTTTATTATGCATGCTTCTTGATTTTTGTGATGATTTTTAATAGCTTCTCTATTTCAGCAGTTCTTACTCTAAACTCTAACGTGAAAATGCTCAACCTGTAGGTCGCTGCTTTTAAAAAGTGTGCGCTGGAGGGAAATGCTATTGCATTAAACTTGGAAACAAAATTTACCGTAGCTTATACCAGATTATGCTTTTGTGTATTTCGTACGTACATTAGCAGTTGTGTGCCTTCTATTGCTGTTTTCTACAATTTTACTTGAGTAGCGCACCTGCTTACTGGCTGATTACATTGATGTAAACGTGCTAAACATACTGACGACTTAAACTAAGTGAATCAATTTTTTGATTAATATATTTATTGCCATTGCCATCAATTAAAGTTTGTTAATGAAACTCAGGAACTTGTGTTTGGCTTGAACGTGTCAGGGAAGCCGATAAGGGGAAAATGATCTAGGTCCCAAAATTTACATTTGGTTTATTATTGGTTCATCTCTGGACCTCGTTATACTTGGGTTTGGCTGTTCGCAGTCCCAACATGCAGCCCTAACAATGTTTTGTATGTTCACAGTAGGATCTATCGAGGCTTTCTCGGTTAAGAAATTGGCTAGGTAAAGACTGGTGGCAGCATTTTTTCAGCATCCTAACTTTGATGAATCGCTACTATTATTTTTCAGTACACGATGCTGCAATAAGCGAGTGTCAAACAATTTATGGTCATTTTCGCGACATCTTTACAACGTACTACGGCAACAGTATAAATTGCTAACCAGAATGTTTTACCATAAGTGCTTACAATGTGGTATTCAACATGTGAAGCTTCAACCTTTTAGGAAAGTTTAAAAAGCTGTGTAGTGTCGGAGCCACCTTAATTTTTCGAAATAGCTGACATGGTGTTTACAACATTCTCTAACAATGGAGACTGTCTCCTAGCATGTCAATGAAATTATTCTCCGTTTCCGGCTAGGCTTTAAACGTCAAATAACATTTAAGTCTTGTATCGATCCAGGGTTTGCTTTGCTCCATCAGAACTGGTTAAAATAGACCTGTTACTGTGGCATAATTACTTAATGCTGATACGTGACTTAACTTATTCGTTCTCTCTGGAACACAGGGCCTTGACTACGAGCCTCCATCTTTAGGCTCCATCTTGAGCTGTCTTCTTTGCCGCCTCTCAGGTCAGGCTGATTTTCCTTAGCTCTGCTTTCCAGAGTTCTTTTCCATGTCAAGGCTTGTCTTCTTCTTTTCCGTTTTTTCTGAGAGTTCCAATCCAAGGCTTGGCTGGTGATGCTAATCTGCTCTTCTGCGTAGGGTATGCCCGATCCATTTCCACTTTCTGTTCTCATTTGCCATTGCTGTTGAATAGTCTCAGTATCGCACCCGAGCGAGCAAGATGGCGCTATCTTGCCATTCGGGATTACCCATTGTGTCCCGCTAGAAAAAGCCGGTGTTCTTTTACTATCTTCTTAATCCTTTATTGACCAAGCTTGTTCGCTTGTTATTGGCTGAATATTCCTTGTGCGCTTTTGGACCTTGTCTACGTCTCGGTCCATAAACACAGACACAATTTAAGGCACTTGGCCCGGCGATATCCGGCCATCTTGACCGAACAAGCTTGGTCAATAATCCATATACATAATGATATTACTAAAGCCCCATGACTACCGAGACTCGTGATTTAAAACTTATGCTCTCGTCTGAAGCTCCATAAGATTATGCGCTACATTTATCAAGAGGGGGTGCTTGTTACGAAATTAGAATTGTGTTGAACGAAACTTCAAAATAACAGACATGTTAAACTTGTTCTTTAACATTTTAATGCAGACAGATTTCGATCTGGCAATCCATAACCTTTCCAAACTTTCGTAGCTTTAGTATAGATATAAAACATTTTCAAAAAACGACGAAAACGTTTCTAAACAATAGCTCATTACAAATCAACACGATCGGACACGAATATGTGAAAGTCAGTACTGCCATACAAGGCAAGATAGCCTTTTTGTGCGGCCACTTTCACGTGAGGACTGTGCACAGGCGATACTGATGCTCCTGAAATAAACTTAGATTGTAGTGTGAAGGGGTGGTTAAACAATCAAGATAAGATTTGGAACGAATCGCGCCCGAGCACGAGAACATTAACAGCATTTAAAGCCAAAAAACGTTAAATAACGTGAAATGAAGACAATTAAAGAAGAGCACTTCAAAACCGGTGCAGAAGCAACGTGCATTTTATCATGGAGTACACACAAAAGGGTAAGTTAGATCACCGAAGGCACTAACCGCCAAGGTACGGTTTTGGAGCATTCTTACGCAACCCCCTACAACAGGATATGTTTATTTTAAGGGGCCCGGAAATGCCATTTCCCACGCTTTCCGGGAAAACAGTTTCTGAATCAGAACATAGATTAAACATTAAAACGGCGAGTCTTTAGTAACTTAAATCTAGGTTGTTTATATGTCGACCTTCGGGATAATGGATAGTAGTTTTAATTGTAGCGAGACTGAAGACTGTCCAACCAGCCGATTTGATTATCAAACACGCGTTTCGCTAATACGAGCTCGATTAGCTAATGATTTTTCTACTCATTTTTTAAATTTTATTATAATTCGAGTGTCCACAATTAGTTATCTAACCCAAATACTCAAGTAAAAAATGGGGAAAGTCCGCATGCAAGCTCCGAGACCCATCAGGTCGGAGCTTATCCCGGTTTCTGTAGCATGAAGCGACAAGGCCTACTGCCCTCTGGCTCCCCGGCATTAAATTTGCCGGTACTCATTTAAACGCCTGGGTGGAGAAGAGAACTGTGAGAGTAAAGTGTCTTGCCCAAGAACGCAACACGGTGTCCTTGGCCAAGGCTCAAACCCCAACCACTCGATCCGGAGTCAAACACACTAACCATGCGGCCACTGCGCCTCTTCTAAGCTGAATACTCAGACAATTAAATAAAATTTAGTCATTCAATCATTTTTATTTCGTAACTTTACTGGATCCGGTGGTCGCTATGCCCCTGCGGTGAATTTTCTATTTATAATGCATTCACTCTACTTGTGAGGCCGCGTGTAAGTACAATAACAATAATAATAACTTTATTCATCCGTTTGTACGAGGGCTGTACAAACGGAAACGAACAAACCTAGGCTGTGGAACACAGGAAATAATGTTCATGTTGTGTCAGTTTGTGTAACTGTTGACACTTCACGCTCCATTTATCTACATACATGATTGATTCTGCAATGTCTTTGCCGCTGAGGTTAAAGAGGTAACTGGTTATTCATCCGCCTATATGCAGAAAAGCTTTTCGAACCGCTGAATTTTACTTTATGGGAGTGTGCGATGAGTCCTTAAGTATTTAACATCAGAATTGGACTTTCGGTAGTTAACTATTCTTTCCACAGAGTATTGCGGTAGGAATTGAAGGAAACTGACCGTTAGCACTTCCGCTGTCTAGGTACGCGCCTCTTTTTTCCGCCCCCTCAGTTCCTGGGTTTATTTATCTCGCCCTTTACCGTGAGCGGTATGAAAACACATTGGGCGAACTGGTTAACACTTCCTTTCCAGCCAACTATAAGAATAACTTCAGATCGAAATCATTCCAAATCTAATTTCAAGCAATCGACCCACTAGTCTATTTGTTTTATCCTAATGAGCGGCCGCGAGATCGACGCTTTTCTTGAGGAAAGACTTAACGATATTGACGAGCTTATTCAATCTGAGCTGGGCTTTGCACCTTTAAATGTCACAGAGCCATTTAATGCCCCAGAAATCCGCAACTTGAGCTTCTTGTTGGAAACAGAAGGAACGTCTGTTGGATTACTGTCAAACAATAATCTAGGTGAGTACACTTGTGTTTCTTATCTTCTCCAGATATTGTGGAGTATACCATTCTTAGTGCAGAACGAAGGCTGAGTTATGTTATCGATTGAAGCAGTCATACTCTTTGAATTTTGCAAAATATTGTCATTTCAAGTAATTTGCTTTCCTCCATTCCTTGCCTAAACCCATCCCTTGTTGTGTTACAAAGAACGTCTGTGTTATAAGGAACGCAAAGTGTACCATTCTTGTGCAATACGAAGGCTAAAGTGTGTTGCCAATTGAAGCAGTCAGGCTCTTTGCATTTTGGAAAATATTGTCATTACATGCAACTTCCTTTCCTCCATTCGTTTTTGTATGATAACGAACGTTGTTAAACGTCATTAATAAGTACCGTAGTAATTAAAAGAACGTAGTGATGCAATAAGCCACTTTCAACTTTCAACTTTAAAATTCAGCTCGATAGTGAGGCCTATGTAGGACACACAAAAGAAATGAATAAGTTCAGGTCAAAGTTTATTGCGCACTTTTCAAGTTGATACAGTATAAGATGACTTACAAAATCAGTAGGTTAGCAAAGGATGAACAAAGTAGAAGAAAGGAAAATAGAATTACATAATTATATAGTTCTATTCCTATACGTTGTTCGAGGAAGACAAGTAGCTAAAGAAGAAAGGTTTGAGCTATTTCGCTATCGTCAGCTTTGTAATTGAAAAATTTCACGGTTTCTTTTATAGTCAAGAGACTTCAGTTCTTTCGGAATAGTTTCCCAAATTTTGAGCCGCCCTATATTTGAATTTTCTTTGTTTGAGTTCTCTAAGCTTCCTTGCCAAGCTGGATTTTAATATGTCGAAATCGGTTTATTTCGATAGTGAGGCTAGAGGACACGAACAAAAGAAATCAATGAACATCATCATTCGATTTCCTTTGTTTGTGTCCTCTAAGGCTCACTGCCAAGCTGAATTTTTAGATTAACTTTGCTTATGCCAGAGTGCGCCATTGCGGGAGTCCCGCGTTGGAATCAGAGATTGCCCACAAAGAAAAACGAAAAGAGGGCCAATTTGGCCCTTTCCTTTTACAAGACTGCAAGCTTTTAAATACTGGCATAGTATTTTGAAAGCCATCCCAGGGCTCAAAATTGCGACCGATACGTTCGCCAATGAAACAAACATTTCATCCTTGGTCACCAAAATTCGGAAAAAAATTCTGCGAATTCTGGTTTAGTTGCCATAATGGCGATAACATTTCTCTGTGCTATATTTGCAAAATTTCACTTGGGAAGTTTGGAGAGCAGTCAAGAAGGTACAGAAGTGCTCGAGGTGTTTCCCTCGTGCTCTTGCATCCATAACTCGATATTTGCATGCTAAGCATGAACCAATTAATTAAAATTGAATAGAACTTTAGGATACTACTTTGAACGCTGAGTGAATAGTTTAACGCTTTAAAGCTTTGAGACTTTCTCCCAAAAGAGTGGCTTTGAGTATATTAAAAACATTCCTTCACAGAGAAATATCTGTACACATTTTTGATCGAAATGGAGATTAAAATTTAAAAATTAAACGAGACTTACAATCAAACTTGGACTTACCTGGCTCGTTTAATTTTTAAATTCTATTCCGTCACCGCACCGAGTGCTCACGTGAGACTTCAAAGCACACTGCATACACAAACAAAATAGTTAATAAACACCAAAAAACATATTTCGTAACCAAAGCAGTTTGGTGGCTTTCCTCTTGTAACAAAACAGTAGAAAGCTATCTGTGTTGATAACAGGCTTATAAAACTTAGCAAATGTGTCAGATGAGCTCCACCCTACATCTGATAGGATATGCTCTATTAATGGAACAGATTTCAAAAATGCCTTAGATGTTGCAGCAGCCCTAGTACTGTGTGGCTTAAACAGGTTTACATCAATCCCAGGTTTTTCCATTACTGTTTTGACCCATCTCCTGGTGGTTTCCAGAGAAACAGGTTTAAACGGCTTGGAATAACTGACACAACTGTTGTGCATCTCCACGTAAGGCAGAGGTGCGATCAAGATAAGCCTTCAGAGTAGTAACAACACAAATGTTGGGGCTATCCGAATACGCTACAAACTCAGCAACAGTGGGTTAGACCCTGGCTTAGATTGCTTTAAAGGTTTAGGAATGATAAAAGTCACAGAAGTTTCTGAAACAACCATGTCCTCCAAAGATAAGTAGTGAATCGTTTGCCCCCGTTGAGCTGATACCAGTGACATTAAGATGACCAGTTTTAATGTCAGATCTTCAAGAGAGCACTGTGTAGTAGGGATTGACTTAACATAGTTCAGGACCTTGTTCACATCCCATGTCACAGCATATCTTGGGTTTGAGGGTCTTGTTTCGTTAACTTCTTTCAAAAACCTTTTTCACTTTCTTGTGCTCCAAACGTTATCCCATCGACAGGTTTTAGGACACTGGCAGATGGGATACTGGATAGAGCGGACCTCGCAGAATTAATGCCACTGCAACCAACGCCTGCCTCAAATAACTCTACTAAATAACTCAAATAACTCCACTAGCGCCTGGAAAACAGTTGCAGAAACTAGATCAATCTGTTTTTGATGGCAATATGTAGTCCATCTTTTGATGTAGGAGGAGTACTGCTTAGTGGTTCTTTTCCTCCAAGACTGTAGGATAATAGAGGTTGCCTTTTGAGAAAATCCCAATGTCTCAGGATTGCCGGACAATCTGCAAACAATCAGAACCATTTTCTTGGTTAAGGGGTGAACTTCTTGTTTCATCCCTGGCATTTGTAAGGCAGTCCTTTGTGATGGTAGTACTCTTGGAACATACACTAACATGTGAAGAAGTTTGGGTACCAACTTTGGGTTGGCCATATTGGGACTATCATGAAGCCTTCAGCAGATTCCGTCTGTATCTTCTGTAGACATCTCGCAATTAAACTGAAAGGGGGAAAAGCCTAACATCTTGGGATCGAACGGCTGGAGTTATATGATTCCATATTGATTGATTTACTCGGACTTTTGTCAATAATTCACAGTGCTCTGGTCTGTGGTACTCATTCAATTTTTGCTGAAGTTTCTCTTCAGATGATGATGATGATGAAACCTGCCAGCTCTGGATTAATACTTGGACCCGTTTCCTCTTTCTTTGCTCTTGCTTTAAGCTATTAAGCACATCAAATTTTCCTTCATTAGAAGGCGTTTTCTGAGCCCCAGCTGAATCAGTAAGCTTTGTCACAGCTTCCTCCAAGCATGTAGTTTTCGTATCTTTCTTCCTCTTCGCAGCGGGCTCTCCGTTGACCTCGTGGCCATGCTTGGCCTGAGGAGTTTCCTCCTGGTCTACGCTCTCCATGTCTTCGTACTGTATTTCCAATTCTGACTGGGAACAGTTTGAAATACTCTCTGCAATAGTCTTGGATCAATCCTGGGACATCTGGGCAAATCCCTGTTTCAACGAAGCGGTCAACTCTTGTACTTCAGTTTTGGCGCCAATGGCACCATCAAACTTGCCATTAGTGTAGACAAGACAAATATAATGATTGTAACTGGCAAGAGACTTGAATCCAAATTGGATTTTCAACCATCATCAGTGAAGTTTAGTGATCATGAACTAGTGAGCAATATTTCTAGTGCTACTCTGTTGGGTTTGGACATTGATAGTCACTTATCGTTTAGTCAACATGTTGATAAAATTTGTAGGAAGCTTTCCCAGCGTATAGCGCTTTTCAGAAAACTCCGCTAGTGTCATCTGGTCATGTGATAAAGAATCTTTGAACAGAGTATTAAAGCTGCAAAAAAGGGAGGCTAGGGCTACTCTGTCTGCCGATAGAGATTCGCCATCTGTACAATTATTTAATAAGTTAAAATGGATTCCTTTTTATAAAGAAAATAAGATAAGCTGTTGTTCTCTAATTTTACCTTACCCAATTATTTAATCAAACATTCTACTGTTCTAAGTTAGAACCTGCAAACTTTGGAATACGTTATCTTTAGAATTAAGATGTAGATTTTCTCTTCCTGCATTTAAGAAGAATTTATTTAATGTATTTTTTAAAGAACAGCTTAGTTTAAATCATTTTAGTGTTTAGCTTGATATTAATTTAATTTAGTAGAATTTTAAGATTAGTATAGTATTGTTTTTGGATATTTGTATGCCGTAATTTTTTTTTGTAATTTTTGAGTTCCACGAGTTTATTAGCTTTTAGCTATTTATTGTACCCTCTCGTACTAACTTCGACATTCGCTTCGATATGTTCGTTTGGAGAAGCGCTATTTCTCCTTTTTAAGTTGTCTTTCTTGCCCTTAGGTACAATATTAGTTGGACTTTCAGGCACTCTTTGCAAATTATCGCTTTACAGACAACACTAACACTCTTTAGAAATAAAATTATGTGCTGACTTCAGTTCGCTTTCGAAGCGGCAACACTGAGTTCGCGCAGGCGCAATGCTATCTCACGTGAGCCGTCAGTTCGGTGACGGAATAGAATAAGTTGGCCATACTTGCAACATCACTTCCGGTCAAGTGTGAGAGCTTGGTTAAATTCTTAACACCGTGTTAATATCAAAAAATTGACCGGATAAAGAAGGACCAAAACTTATTCGTGTAACAAAATGCCTTAGAAAATTAGAGGAATCTTCGTTTTAGAGTTTTTGGGCCTTGAGGTACAAGTGTCTTCGTTTTAGAGACTGCCGTTATATTAGATATTTCAAAAAAATAAATTGATGTCCTGCAAAATCGATTTTTCGACCGTGACCACATTTTTAGACTTTCAGTGGCAATTACTCTTACTGTATCGAAAACGGTTTATTTCGAACCGGGTGGCTCCCTCTGAGGAGACGAATAATTCTTGCAGTGATTTCCCTCCTGTTCACTGATGGCGAAGAACAAGCAAACGTCTCGCAGTGTAGAACACACTGAAGTGCTGCCGGTGGGGGGAGGGGGCGCTGCGGGTCTCACGGCTTCGGCGTATGTTCTACAAAGTCTTCAACGCTTCAAAGTAATTCCTACAATAAACAATAATCTCGAACTCTACAACCAATATTTGTGGAGTCGGGTCCTAGCATAACTATGGTCCTAGACAGTATATTTGAGCTATATAAAAATCTATACAGTTTTATTGGAGTGTAGTGTTGGTTGCAGGGAACGAGGCAGCCAGCTCCATCTCCGGCCAAGAGTGGTCAAACAAGGTTTCGGAAGTTGAAGTAGAAATCCAATTAATTGACTTCAAAGATGTTTACAATAAAAAGACGAAGAAAACTGATAAAGGATTAAAGTATTGTTTAGAAGACTCGGAGGTAACTGTTGTGGCTCAAGCATCCGATGAAATCACCAGTATTCAGGCTTATACTCAGAGGTGTGTCGAGGCTGCGATTAGGACACACGACACTGTTGGTAGGATGACTTATAATGTATTTAATGATCTTCATGAAACCGTGACAATTCTCGCTATTAAATGACTGAAATAGCTAGTTCATTATTACACGTTTTTAAACCTACAGGCCCAGTTGAACTAGATGTAAATATTCTTCAAAGTGACCCAGGATGTCGAGTTGTCGTCGTAGATCTTGGGTCGGTATTCAAGACACGAGAGGGGGACGCAGTCTACAGGTTAGAGAAGGCTGATGTCATGGAAAGGAACAAATGGGAAATGTTAATTGCAATGGAATTCAGTTCAGGCTTGAAAGGCACTGTTAAGACAGGGGCATATAGAGTAACGACTAAAGCAAAGTACAAGATTAAAAGGAACGCTGAAGGTTAGTATCTTTAGAGCATGTTTAGGCAAGTGATAAGTAGTATTAAGGACGTTCGCGCAAAAATTTTCAAGCATTGATTTTTTCTGAAATTTTTGCCATTGAAAGATAATGAGTTAATGATGTCAGAAATGTGAAAAAAAATGGAGGGGAGGGCGGTCACCGACGTCGTTTTGCATGCCCGGAAAAATACCTAAATCTAAGTAAATCGAGTTTCGTTATCGAAGAAGGCCACAGTGGCTGCATGTACCAAAATATTGCAATTAGAGCTTTGAAGGGAAATGTTCTCTGCCAAATATGTTTTAAGTGGACCTTTTAAAGTGCACCTAACCCCAAAAATTTTTTTTCGCTAAAACAATAAAGCTTATTTTGTGGAGTAATTAGCCGCAAAAATTTTTCGATTTGGTTAAATCCTCGAATTTCTGTGCCCCCTTGAAACCGAGTTTCGTATGGTTCACGACCGAGCATAAGGAGTCTGGGGAGACTAAAGCCGTGACGTCACTTCGAGAACGAAAGCTTCGGCTGTCCCAGTCGGGCCTTTTACTCTGTGTGAGCGTGGAAGCCTTTTTGCCGCACAAGTTTTTCGCTGGGGGCTCCACAGTCGACAGATTTCTGTTTTTATCAACAATATCTTCTACTTCGTCGGATTCTGAAATGAGCTTTGACTCAGAAGACTCCGAAATTTATTATATCGCTGAAGAGAATGACGACTCGCACTTGTAAACAAAGCAAAGTGAATAGTTAAATGATGACGGCCGAGCTGAATTATATGCTGACAACTCTCTGGCCAACGAAGAATGGATACACAAATGAGGTGGATGCTGACAAAGAACTCGAACGAGCTCTGATGGACAGACCCGAAGGCAATGATATGCAGAAGTCAAAGAGACTGTAGCGTGTGGTGCGTATATTTACTAAATTCGCGCATTCTTTGATCTCGCATTAACATAGTTTCGTATACTGAAATAAAAGTCAAGTGCGTTAACTTTCTCAAATTATTTTAACTTCACTCGTTCAACGTAGACCAAAATGATTATCCCATGACACAATGTTTGTGTTCTTTTCCTGCGAGTGTGGAAATTGTAGCGTCGCTTCCCTTCAAAACATCAGCGAATGTTATTGTTGTTATTATTATATTAAAGTGAGTTAGAAGGTTGTCAAGACTCAAAGAAGAGTGATCTTGTTCTTGAAGATATTGGTGCTGATGTTACCTTAAAGTGTGTCACTGAATATCCAGGAATTAAACCTGTATGGCTTCAGAAATGGAGTTTTAAGATTAGTAGTGGGCAAATACAAAACTATCTGTCGGCTGTGCCGACTGACTGCTGTTGTTTCTCAGATCAGATGCAACAACGGCTGCATGAATCGATGGACGGTTATTCCAAATTCGTCTCGCTTAAGTCACTGAGTCAGCAAAATCCCTTCCTCTCTCTGAAAATCCACGCATCGAGCGAGATCATCTGGTTTGAAATACTTTATGGAACAGATCACGAACTCTTAGACGGCTATCACTTTGCACGAATCGAGCCATCACTTTGTACGTTTCTTCTCTTCAGGACATCTCTTCATAAAACGGTATGGCATAAAGCGGAGTACCTCCTGTAAGTTTGTTGTGTTGCTACATCACACTACAGCGCACCTGGCTAGCATTTTTTTCGAACAACTTTTCCAGCCTTTCCCACAGAAACAAGTAAATATGCGAATCTCAGAATCATCGTGTTCTCGATCTGACGTCACATCCGGCCCTCGACCCATTCTCCGTTAAACTCGGTCGTGGACCAAAATGGCGGCAATTTCACGTACTTTGACGAGCCATAGAAAATCAAAGATTTAACCAAATCGAAAAATTTTTGCGGCGAATTACTCCACAAAATAAGCTTTATTATTTTAGCGAAAAAAAGTTTTTGGGGTAAGGTGCACTTTAAGCGAATTTAGTCAACTGGTGAGGTTCCTCAAAGAACAAGTTCGCATTTAGCGACCATAGTTCCACGCACCTTGCAGCCGCAAGATGGCAGGATTCCATGTCCCGTGGACATAAATCTTGAAATTTTTTTAACTTCTCACACTGATATTTTGTTCATTTTTGGACAATGTGGAGATTATTCTAAACAAAATCTGTTCTGAAAAGAAAAGTAGGGCTGGGTCACGGCCGAACGTCCAAGTTCGTTAAATCCAAGCAAAGCTATAGCAAATGCCATCTTCCCTATCATTGTTCCGTTTAGTACTTATCGCGCGCGCTCAATGCAGGACGTGGTATGCGAATTTGCGTGCGCATGCGCAGTAAGGATGCACAGAAACAATTAGCGCGAACGTTCTTTAAGGGTTTTACTTGGGTGAACTGTAAATGCAGTTGAAAACGAACTCTAAGTTTAAGCAGTTGCAAATCTGAAATTGAAAGTTACTGACTTAACAGTGCCTCTGAAGATGCCATGGACGCTTGCGTCCACTGGTTTGCCAGAGTCTTCAAGAGCGACCTTAATTTGCCAACGTAGAAGTGAACTAATGAGACAAAAAAGTAGAACGGAGTACGAATGAAATGGAGAAATCAGGCTGTTGAGGCGACGGGAATTCTCATGCGTTAACTCTTCAGGAAGAAACCTGCGACCAAGAGCGACGGCTAATCACACGACGTCCATGACTGTGTAACTCAGCTGCAAACCGCAGACTTTAAACAAAAACGTTTGAGCTACCTATTAAGTTAAACTGCCTAATCAAATTGATTCAAACGCCGCTGT
>JAHPZR010052501.1:0-37500 GCA_019787425.1 Platygyra sinensis
AGTTTTAAAATGTTAAAAGAGAACTAATTAATGAATTTATTTATTCCAGGTCACAACGTATTACGGTCATAACCCAAAGATTTGCTATGTTATAGAGCAGTCTGACCTCCCTGGTATGTTGAAGCTGGTTGGAAAACGCTCTTTGCAGGTCAGCGCGGGTCACAAGACAGATTGGCGCAATAGCACTAAACAAGTTTTCTGGTGGGCCTGTGGGCGTTGTTTCTTCGAACGTCAGAAGAAATCGAGTATAAAAGCTCACATCATTCAAAGGGTTTGTCAAAGGCCGATAAACGTTAAAGCGCCAAGGAGAACATCAGCAAGCCGACACTTGAGTCAGAGCGAGTTGCAGGAAGACACGTTCAAAGGATATTCGTTGAAGGACTCTCTTTCTGTTTAATGCTGTTGCTTATCGGCCGGTTAAATGTGTTACATTAACACTTCCTGGTGTAGACTAGTTACATAGCTGCGTGTGTTTTTTTTGTTGTTGTAAATATGAAAATACGTTCAGCATACATGTCTTTATGGCACCTGGTGTTCTATCAATGTATCGTATTTGCGATTAGCTTTGATTTGTAATTTATGATGCAGTAAAAACCATCTTTACAATCTCTCTGTACACATGAAGCTGTTTAGTAGGTAGTATGTGGCCCACGAGATAACAACCGGCGCTTAAAAATTATTTGTAGAAGTATATATGCATATTACCGTAAACGATTCTGCACTTTTTTTTTGCAGTTTGCAGAATGTAAATAATGGGCAAAGGACTGCGGAAAAACCTGGTGATTTTAGTCATCGTTTTAATTCATTCTCTCAAAAAAAAAAAAAATATTCATTCTCCATTTCTTGGATTATAACTAAGCTTACTCATTTGAGTCAGGAGAAACAAAATTATGCTTCAGAAAAAAATATGATTAACGTCTTGAAATTGTGTTACTACTATTGCTATAATAACCCTCAGTAAATGAGTACACTTGATTTACCAATGCTTGGGAAATCGTGTATGTAGCAACGTCTCCAAAAGAGTGGCAATACTTTTCCGTCAAAGGAGAAGAACTGGGAATCTCCGGCTACGATTACTAGCCACCCGCTGAACAAGTTTTTAGTAAACGCATTGCACTGGCCTCACACGGTAGATTTTTCATTTTTCACGCCGTATCATGTAACCAGTCGAAGAGCATAAGATATTTGCAATTCTTGGCTTACACGTGAGGTCATCATTTTCTTAACTCTAAAACAAAAGAGCCACCAAAGTTGTTACCCTCATCAGACATAACAAGGGGTAAATTATATCAGATAACAACTTTTCAGCTCAGTAGCTTGCTTCGTCTGGTGGCGATGCGTGACATAAAGCTACGAACACGTCAACCTCGTTCCCAGAGTCTCTCATCTTGCCGCGTCCTGGAGCGAGCGAGGAGAGACCCTGGCTCAACGCTGGTCACGTGCCACTTTGACAATTGAAAACATCAGGGAGGGGTCCTCTGTAATCAGGCAGTTGGTCGCGTTGAGATTTGTCGAATTCAATGTATCGCGCCGTGCTGCGACCGACATTACCTGCGATGTTTAACAGTGCTTAGCCTTCGGGCTGAAATTTCGAATATTATTTATTCCAACGTTTATCGTAAGGTTAAGCTGAAGTGTCCTTTGAATGCACTCGACCAAACTGATGCAAAAAAAAAAAAAACATAACAATGCTTCAATAAAAACGTATAGCTTTCTCGAAGTAAAGCTAAGGCAGTCTCTGAAGAAAAGCTGGACGAAGTGATATTCGTGATTAAGAAGAAAGCTGTGCTTGCAGTTTCTATCAAACATCCGGTCCCGGCGTCACAATATAGAATCAAAGTAATCATTATTTTCGCATATCTTAATCTTTGTCCCTGGAGAACCAATACTTTAAATAGAACCACAAAACAAATCTTGCAATAGAAATGAGCACGGCATGGTATCAAACTCTGAGAAACGGCATGCCATGCAGACTTGACTTCTAAAAATATGCTATAACATAGTCAAACGAATCCAGTCTACTCATAACTTCTATTTCTTCTAACAGGGCAGATGTTTCCTTTTCTCAAAAACATCGCGCGTGAAGCAAAGAAAGGTCAAGAGTCTTTCAGAGAACGAAAATTAAGAGTGCACAATTCTCATGAACCGTTGCAGTCACTCACTGATGTATTGACACAATAAAAATTATTTTTTTCTCTGTGTAGCCTCCTTTCGGTCGAAGATAAATTCAGTTTATCAGAAAGCACTCGGCGAAATGTAGCCGACCACAAAGAGTCGTTCGTACTCTGCTAAGTTAGGGGAGCCGACGGTGCGGTGATACCAATAAATCTTTTCACCCTTTTGCTAGTTTCGAAGTGAATTTGGCTTTCAGTGATCAAGGGCCTGAATACTGTAAAACTGTTTTGTCGCCGTTCACAAGACCTACACAGTAGCCTTGGTTTTAATTCATTCCGAGGCAAAGATAAGATGAGTCGAAGATCTTCTAGACACCTCGGCCGTAGCGTGCAATTCACAGAATTCTTCATTCGCTTTCTTGAGGAAACTGTTTACAATATGTAACGTCCTTAACTGAACCACACAACCTACAGGCAACTTTTATTTCCGCTATCAGATGATGAGGTTTCAGTGAGGTTTCGTCATCATCTGCAGAATAAGAGCATCATATCGTTTCTGGTCTATTTTCCCGACATAGCTGGCCGTTATTTAAAGACAGGCAAGAAAAATGTCTGTCTCTAAAGCGCACTACTGATTTATGATAAGTAGCGGCCTAAAGTAGTACATTCACGCAGCACTATTATTGCGTCCGCTACAAGAATCTACTAATTTGAAATAACAAAAATCACGGAAAGACTCCAAAAGTAGACTGAAAAAGCATTCACATTTAAACTCTCCACAGCAGGATTCTTTTTGCTTCTGTACACAACAAAACTGATACGCCTCAAACAAACCGTCCGAGATTGTAGTGTGGAGAGTTTTTTTAAGTTTTTGTTCGAAACGAATCGCGCCCGAGCACACGAACATTTATAGCTTTAAGGCCAATACTAACTCGATTGAATAACGTTAAATAACGTCAAGCGAAGACAATTGAAGAAGTGCACCGTAAAGAGTCTGCAAAACTGGTACAGAACCATAGCGTGCATTTTTTTTTTTCATAGAGTACACAATAAAGGGGAAGTTGTAGAGCGTCAAAAGTGCCACCCGTCGAGAAGCGGTTTTGGGGCATGCTCCCGCCACCCCCTCGCTCCAACAGGAAATCTTTATTTCAAGGGGCCCAGAAATGGCATTTCCTACATTTTCCGGGAAAAAATTCTCAAATCAAAACATTGAGTAAAAATTAAAACGGTGATTATCTAGTATTTTACATCTATGTTGTTTATATACCAGTCTACGGGATAATGGATCTCTTGTTTCCTACATCTCCTCTGGGAGAATAGGGCCGTAGGGATAATGGATAGTACAGTTTAATTGGAGCGAGGCTAGGGACTGACGAACTAAGCGATTTGATTATTGAAGACGCGTTTCACCAACAGATTTATATGTGTATATACTGTACTGGATCTGGAGGTCGCTATGCCCCTGCGCTGACTTCTTTATCTATAACTCAATCACTTTACTAGTGAGGCCGCGTGTCAGTAAGAACTGTACAAAGAAAAACGAACAAACCGAGGCTGTGGTGTGCATTGTGTTCAGGCTGTGTAACTATTGACACTTCACCCTCCGTTTAACTACGTACAGCTATGTAGCTGATGCGTTTCCCGTAACTGGTGTCGATGTATGGCCGATATAATTAGTATAAAAAGTGGCTCTTCTGTGCTAATATAAAAGGCTAACAGCTTGAAATATATAACATGCTTACAATAAAGGACACTAGAAATGAATTTAAAATTATACGTTCTGGAAGATTTAAAAAGAACGAAAAGGCGACAATTATCTTCTGGAATGGGTCTTACGGGCGATTACGTTATTGCTCAAATTCGCCCCGAAGCCTCTTTTACACCAAATTCATCTCAAGTCTCTGGTGTTTTCAGTACTGTTTCACAAAATTTTCAGACTTCGGGCCTGCGTCGGTCATATAATCCACCCACTGAAAAGTAGGCCGAACCTCTGAATTTTATATAATGTAGACTGGGAAGTCGCACGGTGAGTTCAGTTCTTAAGTATTTAACATCATAATTGGACTACTGTTGTTTCGTTTAAGTGTTGTAAGAGAGCAAGGGGGGAAGTTTGAATCAACCGACCTGGAGCACTTCCGTTACGGTCACTCAAAGTATGCGACTATTTTTCCGCCCTCTCAACTCCTGGGTTCATTTACCCTGTCTCGCCCTTCCACTCCTACTTTAGCACGACTGGAGCGCTCTGAAAACACGTTAGGCGAACCGCTGGGTAACACTTTCTTTGCAGCCGACCATTAGAACAACTTCAGATAAGAATTCAATCTAAATTTAATTTCAGGGACAACGCACAAGTCTATTTGTTATATCTAAATGAGTGGCCGCGAGATCGACACTTTCCTCGAGGAAAGACTTAACGATATTGACGAGTTTATTCAGTCTGAGCTAGGCCATGCAACTGTAAGCATCACGGTACCATTTACTGCCCCAGAAATCTACAATGCAAGTGCCATGTTGGAAAAAGAAGGAACGCCGAGCGGATTGCGCTCGAACATTCTACTAGGTGAGTGCACTTCTTGTCTATCCCATGTTCTGATATTGTGGAGTATAGTGTTCTTAGTGCAGAAGGAAGACTAAGTTATGTGGTCATGTTCAGCAGTCATGTTCTTTGCCGTTTGTGAAATATTCATTTCACGTAACTTGTTTTCTGCCATGCCTTGTTGTGTTATAAGAACGTTGTTAAACGGCATAAATAAGTACTGCAGTAAATTTGTGAGCGATTCTAAACGCAGCTACCCTGGGAGAAGCTGGATTCTACCTCGCTATGAACGAGATAGACAAAACAACTACAAGGGACTTGTTTGCCGGCTTTTTTAATCTTTCAAGGCCCTGATTGGTAGCTCACTCGAAGAAATAAACGGTTTCCTGCAGAGGGTTCCTCTCTCACTCGTGGCCGCGAAAAAGAATCACACTTCTCGCACTGAACAACTCACTCAACTGAAATGCGGAAGTCACTGCCCCGGCGTATGTCTTATCGCTCAGAAAAATTTCCCACTAACCAAAAACATTAAAACCAAACTAAGTCTACAATTATTTTCTGTGGAGTTGTGTTCTAGACCAGTACGTTTCGACTTTCAAAATGTATTACATTGTAAAGTTCTAGTGGATCGAGTGTAGTGTTGGTTTCAGGAAACGATGTTGGCTGCCCAATCTCCGGTCAAGAGTCGTCAAACAAGGTTTTAGAAGTTGAAGTAGAAATCCACGTAATTAACCTCAAAGATGTTTACAATAAAAAGACGAAGAAAACTGATAAAGGATTAAAGTATTGTTTAGAAGACTCCAAAGTAACTGTTGTGGCTCAAGCATCCGATGAAATCACCAGTATTCAGGCTTATACTCAGAGGTGTGTCGAGGCTGCGATTAGGACACACGACACTGTTGGTAGGATAACTTATAATGTATTTAATGATCAGCGTCATGAAATCGTGACAGTTGTGGCTATTAAATGAATGAAATAGCTATAGTTCATTAATACACGTTTTTAAACCTACAGGCCCAGTTGAACTAGATGTAAATATTCTTCAAAGTGACCCAAGATGTCGAGTTGTTGTCGTAGATCTTGGGTCGGTGTTCAAGACACGAGAGGGTGATGCAGTCTACAGGCTGGAGAAGGCTGATGTCATGGAAAGGAACAAATGGGAAATGTTAATTGCAATGAAATTCAGTTCAGGCTTGAAAGGAATTATTAACTCAGGAGCATTTAGAGTAACGACTAAAGCAAAGTACAAGATGAAAAGGAACGTTGGAGGTAAGTAGCTTCAAAGTATGTTCAGGAAAGAATGATAAGTCGAATGCAATGGTTTTGTTTGGGTGAACTGTTAATGCAGTGCATAACGAACTCTAAGTTAAAATGGTTGGATATCTTAAATTGAAAAACCAGGAGAAGCTACCTACCTGTGTCTCTGAAGGTACCATAGACGCTTGCCTCCACTGGTTTGCCCGACCTTTCGAAAGCGACTTAATTTGTGAATGTAGAGGTGAACTGATGACACAAAAGATATAACGAAGAGCAAATAAAATGGGGAAATAAGACTGTTGAGGTGACAGGAATTCTCCTGCACCAACTCTTCAGTTCCTTCAGGAAAGGACTTGCCAGATATGAACTAATTCAAACGCCGCTCTTTAGCTATGAGTAGGCTCAGCACACGGGCAGAACAGCGTTCAAACAGTTTAAACTGCTCTCGATGATCCCATAAGAATTACATGGAAATAAATTAATAAATGACGGTTATCGCTTATTTTCTCAGATCCGGCTAGTAATTGTACGTCTCAGCGGCTGTTCAGGAAGTTTACGTGGTCTGACAACAACGCGAGTGACCTTTCGGGAGGGAATAACTTTCTTCCAAAGCAAGGAATGAATCAAGGTTTGTTGCCAAGTATGTGTGTGGGTGGCTTTCACAATTTGTCTTATATTTGTAGATGAGCCGAAACATATCGAATTTTCAGTATCCAAGCGCTCAAAGTGACATTTAGCGGCCAAGTAATGATTGCTTGCGTGAGAAAATTCACATTTCCCCAAAGAGGAATAATAATTTTGTTATCCCAGGCGCGCTCTTGCTGATACGATTCAGCGCGCGCACAAGGATTTAAAAACAAACAAACAAACAAACAAACATGCTGTCGATTCGGCGATCATTTTATTTGCTAAATGCTTGCGCTGTATGCTATTTCTCTTCATAATTAAACGCAGTGTATTGATAGTTTTAGTCCTTTATTACAAAAGTTTGTTAGAAAAGGTATCGATGCAAGGAACCCAGCAATTCTCAGATTTCTCCTTGTAACCGAGCGAAAGAACCCAGTTAAATAAAGCGCATGAGTAGTACGTCAAAAAACTGCGATTGAAAGCGGCATAACTATCGGAAACACACCTATTTCTCGGGTACCACTCGTTAGAATTTCACGAAATTTGGCACGAAAATACTTTGGGAAATAAGTAACAAGTATTGAAAAATTGAACTTTAACAAAGGAAATTTTAGATATTCCAGTGAACCTTCAAAACGAGAGAATTAAAGATCTGTCTCTTCTTCCTTCCTGCCCCTCTCCTCCTCCCTCTCTTCTTCCCTTTCCTCCTTCGTCTCCTCTTCCTCTTTGTTGAGAAAGAGAAAAAAAAAAGACTTGAATGGGAGTGTGAAACAAAAAAACATTCTGCGGCAACAGTAAAAAGTGTGCTGAAAACTGTTTGAAGCCAATTTCAACTTGATAGAAACGTGGAGCAATGGTCCGTTTTTATCTCTTATAGAAAACATTGCTTGAAAAAGAAAGAGGAGTATCTCGTTTATTTTGATTGTCACAAAGTTCGTGAGCAACTCGTTTATTTTGATTATCAAAAAGTGTAATCTCGTTGCTCGTGCCCTCATAATCTTCACTCCTCGAGTTACTTATCACGTGTTCCCATATGGTTTAGAAAACATCGCGATGAATAGAAGGGAAACAACTTGTTTATTTTGTTGACCATGAATATGTAAATTCTCTTTGCTCACGCCATCGTTACGTCTACAGCTCGTGCTGGTTCTGTGTCTCCATCGAGTTAAAAAAAAACCGATTTTTAACCAATCGACGCGCGTATTTTCTCTGGGCTGTTTTCTAAAAGTGTCTTGTTTATGTTTGTTATGGAAACAAAGCAGAAAAAAAAGGTAAAAGTGGTGTCTGCATACTAGCCAAGTGGCTCATTATCTTGGTGGTCGTAGTCGTGGTCGTGGTCGTGGTGGTCTTCATCATAATTCCTTATCGCCCACAGTGGGGCATTGGGCCGCAGGTGGTTTATTAGGCCGGAGCCTATCCGTTTTATCGGTTTCAGTAGCATGAAGCGACTAGGAGTCTTCCTACTCTCCTTGAACGGGATGCTAGTCCATCGCCCCCCAGCGTTAAATTCGCCGGTACCCAATTATACATCTGGGTGGAGAAAGGCACAATGATAGTTAATTTGGTTTTATCAACTGGGTTGATAATGTGAATTGACCACCGTAAAGAGATTCTAAAGCTAAGATTTCGAGCATTAGCCCTTTATCGGAGCGAATCCTAAGGCAAAGATAGTTAAGTGTCTTACCCAAGAACACAACACAGTGTCCGCGGGTAGGGCTCCAACCCAGACCGTTCATTCCGGAGTCGAGAACACCAATCATGAGGCCACCGCGAAGACAGCAGAAAGACTACAACAGCAAAAGAAACCAAGCAAACAAAAAAAGTCCTTTTTCAGTTTTTTGTTTGCCCGTTAGAGAATTCCTTAGCTTGCTGAATTATTTGTATCTTCCCTTTAGAATTCTCGCAAGATGAAACTTGTGCTTCTAATAGTGAATTAATGACATTTAAGTTAACGGAGGAGGATCATTGTGAATCACGATTCCAGTTTACTGAAGATTCTAGGACTGATTCAAGCTTTTTGGCTGAAGAGAACATCTTGCTGCAACACCACACAGTTTTAGATAGACACTTGGTAAGTGATAAAAGATGCCTTGTCTCTAGACAAAGCATGCTGTCAGTAGAATGCTCCAATCCTGTGGCAAGTAAGGCTCAAGCCAACCATCAGATTCCGCCAAATATGTCCAATGACTTTATCTATTTCAGTTTGGTTACAGGGAAAAATGCTTGATTACCCATGCACTTAAACATGATTTCTATCACTGACTCTATTCACTAATTTATTGATAATAATGAATTTGGTTGTGGTATATTTATTGATCTGGAGAAAGTCTTTAATACTTTTAATCATTAATCATATCACATAACTATTATATGGAAAACGAGGCATTGGACGTGGCTTGTTTAATCTTATCTACCCCTCAGAGAGCAATTTGTAAATTTTAATAATCATAACTCATCTTCCGTCCCAGTGAGTCGCGGTGTACCTCAAAGAGGTATGAAACAGTAATGATTTACCCAACACCTCTTACTCTCTAATATACGAGTACTAATAAAATATTATTTCAAGTTAATTTGTCGTTCTGCCGTTGAATTGGTTATAGAGTAGCACTACTCCATCTTACTTCTTTATACAGAACGTGGTAGGGGTGTTAGCCTCTTAAACCGGCGCTCTTTGATCTAGCGGGAGAAAAATGTCTTCGTTACTAGCCTATAGAATTCTGTAGGCGGTGTAGGCTACTTGCCTCATATTCGACCACAAGTATTTTCATGGTAGAGACATGTTCGCTCACAAGACCCAAGTAAACTCAAGATACTTTTTGTTGGTTTTGCACTGTTAAAGAGAACTAATAAATGAATTTACATATTCCAGATCACAACGTATTACGGTGATAACCCAAAGATTCGCCATATCATAGAGCAGTCTGACCTTCCCGGAATGTTGAAGGTGGTTGGAAAACGCTCTTTGCAGGTCAGCGCGGGTCACAAGACAGATTGGCGCAATAGCACTAAGCAAGTTTTTTGGTGGGCCTGTGGGCGTTGTTTCTTCGAACGTCAGAAGAAATCGAGTATAAAAGCTCACATCATTCAAAGGGTTTGTCAAAGGCCGATAAACGATAAAGCGCCAAGAAGAAAATCAACAAGCCGACACTTGAGTCAGAGCGAGTTGCAGGAAGACACGTTCGAAGGATATAGGCACGAGCGCCATTTTTCTGTATAATGTTACTGCTCATCGAGTGGTAAAATATGTGAAATTAATATATACTTTTCTGGTGTAGACTAGTTAATAGCAGCATGTTTTGTTGTTGTTGTTGTTGTTGTTGTAACTATGATATGAGTGTGCCTGTCTTAAAGGCATTGATGTTCTAAAAATGTATTGTATTTGGGGTTAGCTATGACGCGTTGACGAACAGATCTACAAGCTTTGTAGTATGCATGAAGCTGTTTAGTAGATAGGAGGAGGTCCACGAAGACAGTAACAAACCTGTACAAATTATAACTGCATGCAAAAATTTGTTATAGTATTTTATTGCTACGATAACCTCTAAGTTAAGTTATGAGTACAATTTATTTACCAACGCTTGGGAAATTGTTTTTGTAGCAACAAATCATAAAGAGTACTGATCCATTAAAGGATAAGGGGTGCAATACTCTAGCTACCGTTACCAGCCACCTGCTGAACATTTTTTTTAGAAAAAAGGTAGTTGAACCCTATGTGCAGATTGTTTTTAAACTTTGCCAAATGTTGCATCTTAGCCTGTTACCCAAAAATTTGACCATAAAAAATCAGTTTCTCTATGCTGTTTTTGAGATATAAGAAGTTAAATCTAAAGTTAAGAGTGTTTAGCAGGTCAGTGGTAACCTTTCTTGTCGCAAAAATGATTGGGCAGTTTTTTTGGTACCTTGATTGTAGCATCAACTGATAAAGAGTGGCTAAAACGTTCACTTTGGTACCAGAGTTGTGAGATATAAATGCAGTTGAACCTCGCCATTGCAGCCACTCTACCGCAGGGTTGAGAACAGGGGTGGCCAGTTTTCGAGAGTTAGATGTATGCTTTGTTTAAATGCTTGTATGCGCTTATTAATTCAAAATACACTATAGAAACCCTTCTAATGAAGACTGGAACATTTAACTAAGTTAAAGCACAATCACCTTTTGAAACCAAGAATCTATTTTAAAGAAACATTTGTTAATCCTATGAAAAATCTTGAGACAAAAATTGTATCATCATCATGGATCCTTTCGGTTCCTTCACCTCACACTATTCTTTACTTTTATCTTTCCTTTGTTCGTGAAGATGAGAAGCCCACTACACTCTCTACACATAGGTTCTTCACTGCCTGGCCCGTCCAACTCTAGTACCCATACTTCCTTTACTGCCCGGCCCAGAAAAGAAATTTGGCACTCATTAACTTGGTTAAACCAGTCCAAAACATTTTGGGTAAACAATTAAACCCCTTTTGCGCGCCAAATTTACTGGTGGAATTCAAACAAGACAGGTAAAGATGCTACTGTGGAACCCCGGTCTACGGACACCCGCTCAATGCGGAATCACCCTTAAAACGGACAGCCTTGTTTGTCCCGACAAAAAGCTGACATAACAGCCGCAAAAAAACTGCTCGGCCTGCCTCGTTTCCAGGGCCTTTTCCCTGGCATGGGGGCGGGGCGGGACACAAGCCAGTGAAAAGCCCCTGGGAACGAGGTTGATGAAACCAATAATCGATAACAATCGATAGCAATCGATAACAATTAATCGATTGACATCGGAAATCGATGACCAATCGATGGACAAAAATTTTGTGTTTTCTCACTTGCCATCGATTATCATCGACTGCCATTGATTGCCACCGATTATTATCGATTCCATCGATTGTCATCGACTAACAATTTCATTGACTTCCTTTTTTTTGGTGGGTGTGTAAACTGAAATAAAAATGTTTCCACTCGTGTAACGGATACGTTGCTCCGTTGGTAAAAGTTCACTGGCAGAATATTTTCATTCCCTTGATACAAAAATGAAACAACGTGCAAACACTTAGAAATAAGAGCCTCAAAACATGGGTCAGTAAGTTAATAGTTAAAATGATCTTAAATACACATCATGATGACGGCCCGTATCGACGCAACTACACACATGTAGATCACAGTATCAAGGCATGAACTAAGTATTCCCAGGAGGAAGATCAGGTGACCTATATGAAGCAATTTTTTCCATTTTTCATCCTCAAAGAACCGACACCAACCGACCGCTCTTTTCCGAAATCGCTCATGGTACCCTTCGATGGTCGAATGTCCACAAATACAATTAGAGGACTCGAGCTCACGATTATCGATTGGTCATCGATTGGCCGATAGCAGTCGATAAATTAACTAATTGCCATCGATTGATCGATTGGATTTCCGATCATCGCTTGTCATCGATTGGTCAGGATGGGAATACTGAATTAATTGAAACCGGTTAATACGTATAACGGAAGTTTTCCATGGACGAATGACATACCCTCTACCAATTAACCGTTACGGACTCTGGCTTCGCACCGTGGATTTTTGTTTTTCAAGCCGGATCATTTTTAGAGATGGCCTGCACCTCTTTACAACCTCTATTTTGATTCGTTCTTGTTAATCTGCACCTCTTTTTTTGTTAGGACTAGGGGCATTGTTTGTGTTGTTTACCTATTGGCTCGTCTGGCCAATTATAAAGACCCTTGTAAACAGTGCGTGCTCGCCCCATTTTTACCGCTTTTAAAACTGACAACAGAGAGTATTATTGTTGGTGCGAAACATCTGACTGTTTAAATGAGCTCCAGCTTAAGTTACAGTTAAAGTTGCAGTTACTAGGCCTAAAGAGTCGTTTTGTCACTATTTATATTGGGTGCTTCAGTCCTAGGCTTTTACACATAAAGCGCATGTCCGTGACGTTTATTCTTAGAGCCCGCTAGTATGGACTCCGACACTTTATCAGGTCCCTTTCGTGTCCAAAACAACCGGGCTTTACCAAACCGCTTTTAAATAGCCAGGGAAACTTTTACTTGGCTTTCATTTAAACTGACGAATTGAAAGAAATTTAATTTCGCAAGCAAAGATATCCCGGAGTTTTTGGAGGCCCAAATTTGCCTCATGCCGAGCTACGACTACGTCATGTTCGTGAAAAAATGCGTTTGTAAACAGCTTTATTCAACACACTATGCCCTGTTTTGATATCTGTAATGCAGACGATTAATGAATGTAGGTTTTTGAAGTTTAACTCGTTTCTCAGTACAATATATGCCGTTTGCTTTGAAATAGCTTACGGCCTCGTGTTGAACACCGCCGACAGCGGCGGCGAAACACACTTTTCGTTTCGGTGTGGGTCGAAAGCGTCACCTCGAGAGCAGGAAAAAAAGCTGTTTCACTGGCTCTACTTGAATTTCGTTGATAGAAAGTAAACAAATTTAATAACTCTCTCTGCTGATACACGACGACCAGAAAATTTCGCACCATAATGACGTCAGTTAATGCGGTTTCTTTCAAGCAAAACTTCTTTAGCTTTCGCTTTTATACCTTGCGAGCTCTTCCACCTTAATTTTTGAGCGTCAGACATTTTTCGGTTCCCGAGAACGCCTGACGCAACGTTTTTATTATTTTGTCGAGGCTTGAGCATGTATGTATTGGGTCAGTTTTAGGTGGTGGTAAGCTGCATAGAAAAAATGCTCTGATGAAGGGCTAAGTCTCGGAAAGTCGGCTTAATTTACTTTTAACAATTTCATATTGATAAATAGCTAAGTGTTTGTAAAGTAGGTATGACGTGATTGCTACCATGTGTGGGGTTTGTGAGCAGATGTGGTAAGATGTGCTTAACATTTCTTACAATGCCATAGAAGCACGGACAGATAAAAATGACGTCCGATACGGCAGAACCGCGTAAATCGTTGGTCACAGGTGCTATCGTGGCTTTTTATTCAGAGTGCATGTATGTAATGAGCAGGTACGCTTCGCAAGTATTGTTTCCAGTCTGACGTAAGCCTTAGAAGTTATCCCGATGGGCTGATCCATCAAGCTGTCATCTTCCAAGCATTAAAAAATCAAGCGTAGTGTCTCACTACTACATATTTAGATAACGCATTGAAAATTATTTTTGACGGAAATTTGGTTGGATGGGATTATAGCAAATCAGTTACATTTTTCGCTTTCAGTGAAAGTAGTTTCAGCCTTCGTCCTCGTCAGCTATCACTGACGTCATAGAAATCTCGATCTCAAAATCTGATTGTCTATTAGCACGTGGCATAAATTATGAAAAATAAGTGTTCTCCATTGATGTCTTCACCCGTTCCGAAACGTAAGGTGGTTTTGCCGACAAGAAAATCTGATTAAAAACATTGTTTTAAATCCAGTGAGCATCATGGAAAGATATAGACTGGCTTGATAACTTACCATCAATATTTGCTAATCGCTAGTCAAAGGTCTTGACTTCAGTTTACCGTTTTTGTTTCTCAGAATTTTTAGTCGGCAGATGCTAGCACTGAAGTATTATTGTTTTCACTGTAATACAAGAATTGAATTGACATCTGAAATGCCCTGTCCATTTAACTTTCATCCTTTAAAGCTTTAAAATCAAGACGGTATTATGCAAGCGGTACTCTCGTTCCCGACACTTCCAGGGTATTGTTTGTGGAAAGATCTTTAATGAAAACGAGTGCTAAGATATGGATATGGAAATCAGTCAGTTAACGAGAGTTTATTTTTCGAGTATAGCATATTTTTTGTACGTTCAGGGTGGCTTAATAGGTTAGGAGAGTTTTTTGCAGGGCACGGATTGTTCGTAGTGCATGATCGCGCTGTTCTCGCTACATGTATTCAGCGATTGCTTAACTAGAGATAATACATGAAACAGTGAAGATCATCGAGGAAAACGCAAACAATACAAAGAGAAATCTTGATAACTTGACATGTGTCATGTTAATAAACTGAGGTGAACTGGAGCAGCCAGTATTTTGCATAAAAAATATACAGGGCCATTCTGTACATCCTTGCATAGCACCTCCTTAATCTGAATTAACGATAAAGTAGTGAGAAGTATCACGTTAAAAATAAAACTTTGTTAAGCAATGGAAAAACTATCAGTTACACAACGAAACCACACCTTTTATAGTCTAACTACTTTTATTAACCAGACCTACCATGTAAACTATTATTTTGATAACAAGTGAAATAATTAAGAAGCGTTCTCAAGTCGAATTACTCAGAAAATAAATTTTCTGAGTTCCCCAACGGGAGTCGAACCCATGACCTTCCAGAAATACCGGTTGGACGCTCTAACCAACCAACCAACCAACCAACCATCCGACCGACCGACCGACCGACCGACCGACCGACCGACCGACCGACCGACCGACCGACCGACCGACCGACCGACCGACCGACCGACCGACCGACCAACCGGTATTTCTAGAAGGCCATGGCATTTATTTTCTGAGTATTTATTTTCTGAGTAATTCGACTTGAGAACGCTTCTTCATTTATTATTTTGATAGTTACTAAATAATGAACCATAAGCCGCTCAGGGGCTCGTTTCTCGAAGCTCCCGGTAATTACCGGGCCCGTTAAGCTGTTTTGTTTTCCATTAAGAACGAGAGTTTCAAAAGTTTTGAAAATGGTGCAGTAAAGTTGTCAGCTAAAGAAACAAAATGGACTTCATTAGAGGTCAAAACACTCCCTACTTTTCTCGAGGCTTTGATTTCAAAATATGATTTCGGGCTCGTTAAGTTACCGGGTCTTTCGAGAAACGGGCCCCAGAGGCCCGGTCCAGACGCCGTACTTCACATGAGCCGAATCGAATGCTAATGAGGGAAAACAAAGAACTTTTGGCATTTGCATTAGATTCGGCTCATGTGAAGTACGGCGTCTGAGCTAAGCCTAACTTGGCTAACTCCCACTTCATATTAGTTGAGGGAGCTCAGTCTTCGCATTTCCAGTTATTTTTGCCACGTACGAAATTGCTTTTAAGGACGTTCGCGCCCATCGCTACTGCGCATCTCTAGTGCACACGCTGTTCATTGGTCACGCGCGTACCACGTCATTTTCAAACGCGCGCACCGAGTCGAAAACTCAACAAAATATAGAGCTGATGACCTTTGCGTTAACTTTGTGTGCGAATATTTTTGTTGGATGCTCGGTGACCCCCACTTTTTTTTCGGCAGATCACTTCCTTTTCTGATTCTTTCCATTACCCTAAAAAACAAAAAAAATCTGTACGTGGGAAGTTTTAATTATTTCTCATATACTATTCAAATAGGGTCGATTTGGTACATGGATACAGGTGTGCGTAACTTAGAAGTTGTATTTTTTAAGGCTAATTCTAGCTGATTTAATGGCATATGTAGCAAAGAACTATCAAATAGGCCTATATATGCTGTGTTAAACACACATAACTTAGATATGATTCTTCAACTTGAATATATGCCGATAGTAATGAATCCGGCCAGAATCGCCTCAGTGGCTGGAAATCGTAGAAATGTTATGATCTGTGATGCGCCTTATCTTCAAAACGAGTTCGGTGACCCCCGATTTTTTTGACGTTTTTAATCTAATCTTATCATTTTCTACCTGCAGTCAAAGTTTTAAAAAAAATCTGTACGTGGGAAGTTTTTGGGCGCGAACGTCCTTTAGTTGACGGAGACCTGAAAATAATAATTTGCTACGACAGAGGAACGCCAGAGAGATAATAATAAACCGTAAAGGGATAAGCTTGGTTAAGGATAGAGACGATTGACATGGATTACAAGCAATGAACTAGAAAAGTCTAGGCATAACTTTTCAAAATGTGCAAACCGTGACGTAGTTCCTTAAAAAATTCGTTGGGTTTTGCATTTTGATTCTGTACTTAGAATCTCTCATTTTGGAAAATACAATATGACATTGCTTGAACCGCGCAAATTGTTTGAAACTGATATTTTACTTTATCGCTATTGAGGCGGTAAATTCCAAGCAGCTGCGTTATTGTAGCGTTCTCATTATTCTATAATTAATTTAATAATTCATGTCTTTTTTATGTTCATTTTAGATGTTTGTTGTACGTGGCTATTACAAGAGGTAAAAACTGTTACCAGAGATTAAGACCATTACAAGAATAAAGGGCCTAAAGCTATTACAAGAGGTAACGATTGTTGCAAGAGATAAAGATGATTGTTATCCTGTCTGTTGATCTTTGCCGTCGCATAAGGGTTTTCAAAGTATTTCATCAAATGGTTAATTATAGCAATTAACTTCACTAATGATATCATTAATCTCCATAAAAATAGCCACGCATAATACATCATTGTCAATTTCAGTTGAACCCCGCTGTTTCGAACTAAAATACTAGTTCGAACTAGCGGGGTTTCGAAATAACTGGCTCAGCGTTAAATATTACAATGGCAAGAAATACTGAGTAATTAATATGCCATCATCCAGATGGAATGCATTTTTGTACTGACCAAAGACCGTAAGAAAAACACCCAAGGACCAAGTGTAATAAAAAGCCCAATTTGCAACTTGTTCTAAAGTGGTTGACACCACGACGATGTTTATTTTTCAACATTACGAATTGAGTTTAAAATGAGTGGGGTCCATATTAGGCCAAGGGAAAGAGAAATCAGTTCACAATAGTGGGGACTGAGTTCGAAATAGCCGAGTTCGTAATCGATTGTAGATAACCGAAAAACAAGGGAAAATCCAAGGGAAATGGATTTGAGTTTGATAAAATGGGGAATTCAAAGTAACCTAGTTTGAATTAGCGGGGTCCTACTAGATCATGTGAGAAGGTGATGTTGTCCATACGAATTGAGAATTGGGAAAGTTGAACCAGAATTAAGCAGTAGCTAGGTCTTTTGGATTTTCTGAAATTTGTTGCTGCAGACATATCAGTGTTCAGTGGCTGTCTTCCCTCTCCGCTCAGGAAGGAGAATGAGAATTAAATCTCGGCTTTCTAAAGAAACTGATTTTAATATAGTAATAATTACGTCCTTACGAAGTTGTTCTCTTGTGGTTTATTGAACAAAGTTTCTTCCTCACTTTAGTAAAACAAAGTTCAAGAACTCCATGAGTTGGCCATGAGAAGTCAGGTATAATAGACAATTTATAATTGTGATAGATTATTGATGACCTTCTCCATGGAAAAAACTATTAGTACTCCCACACCTTTTATAAAAACAATACGACCCCTTTCATTGTCCAACTACTTTCTTGCAAGCATATCTATCATCAACCCGATAAACTATTTGATCATAAAAAAAAATCTTTTTTAAAATTAACTTGCTAATACCCTGCTCACATTAGTTGAGATGGTATAAATTCTAAAGTTTGTGCCTTTAGATCATTTACTAGCTATGTTTGTGGACTTCAAATCTCTCAAATTACGAGTACAAGTTAACATTCATTGAAACGCCGTTGTAAATCTAACCCTGCTGAGTTTTTGTGAACGAGATTTTTTCCATTTCGTGTGGTCGAAATAACCAATACCATATATATGATATAACTAAATTAAGAGTGCACGTTCTGCTTATTTTGGTTAATCTTGAAATCTGTATAACGGTTCCACTTAGGTGAAAAATTATTAATTAAACTTGTGTCAAGCGTTTCACTCTTTACAAACCAAACTGTACTTAAATTTGAGCGTCACGCTTTAGAATAACTGCATAAAATTACGCGAGCCTTTATTGTCAACTTGCTCGTCACTATTTGTTTAACAAAGTTGAGCCAGTTTTCAGGTCTCACAAGGGTCAAAAGCGTTTAATGTTTCCTTCGCCTGTGGAAGGTTGCGGTGAAATACCTGCATTTGATAATTTATTTATTGAATCAATTGTCATACATTCTCAGAGTGAGAATGTTTTAATTTTAGGAAAGCACTCCATAATAATAATAATAATAAAAGATCTCTCTCCTCAAGTCAATCTGAAAAGTCTCTCCTCTCCCAAGCAATCTTAGATGCAGAACTCTTTCCGGTAATAAGCCAACTAAAACGCTTTTTTGTACAACTTTAAACTCCGGGCTTGTCGGAACATTACGTACTTTGCACTCTTGATGTGCTCGTGTTCGGAAACTAGCTATTACCCTAGCAAGCAGGCTGTCGTTTACTGCAGTGATAGCGTTTTTACAGCGCTTAGTTAGTTACGTTGTCTTATTTTCCCTTCTAGTATGATAATTAAATAGCATGTGCTTCAAAGTTTTTTTCTATAAGAAATTTAGATGCCCGAGAAAAAACGTACCCTGCCTGCGGTAGGCGATATTACGGCATAGTGTTAACTGAGCACAATAGAGCTTATGCATATTGAGTTAGTTGAGTTAAAGTCACCCCCAAGACTCTGTTTAAAAAGACATTCCTTCTAACTCCCTTGGGTATCTTCCCGCCGTTTTAGCATGGGCAATGTTTTCATCTTTGCTGCTTTGAGCCCATGATTTCTTTGATGAAAAACATTACAGATTTGCGCTTCAAAAGCGATGCTTGTGGGTTACTTAGTTCGATATAAATATGAATATGGGCCATAAGGTGACCACATCTGTGATAAAATACTTGTATAATTATTGTTGCTAAATAATATAGACATATGTTTATGTACCATGTGTTCTGGGGTAGTTCTGAGATATACTTCTTCTCTGTGTATGGATTATGTTCTTCAGTGTTTTTACTACATATTCTTAATGTTTTCCTACTCGCTTTTGGAACCGCGCTTTCAGTAAACGAGTTCGGGTATTAAATGTATAAGGAGACTGAAATGTCTTTAGATCCGGCAGAAACGATGCTGACAATACCCAAACGATTCTGGTGTTGGGTACGAATATTAAGATAGTGCAGTAAATCACATGCAGTTGGAACATCTTTGCTGTTAGCCGACTACGTTTCGACAGATCTAAATCCGTAATTACACGAAGTATAATCTGCATCTACATATTTGCACTTCGGCTTCAATCCAACTCTTTGTTTGAAACCACAGTCTTGCTGCTGCATAGTGTTGGGACCCAATCCGAAGTGGATGGTTCTAAAAGTACCATTTGATTTAGTTAGACGGAAAGAGGACTGTTCCATGCCAGTGGCTCAATGTCTTCAAATCCCTCAGTGCTAAATTCACAGCTAGCGTATCGTTTTAAGTGACCTAACGCCTTTCTTCTCTGTCTCATTTCTTTCCTCAAAGATGTTTTCTGGCAAACTCTCTGTGTCACGTGGGCTTTAACTGTAGATTTCTTTCGCCTCTCAAAGAAACATAGCCCGCATGCCCACCAAAAGTCTTCCTCGGCGGTTTTGAAGCCATTTGCTCGTCTTCTTCCGCCACTTGTGCATGTCGTTCGGCGGCTCATAAGTTTTAGCAGATCAGGGAGGTCAGGTTGTTCGACAACGTATCGAGCGCGAACATCACGATTGTAGTGCATTGATACCTGGAGAAACAAAAGAAATCCAGAAAACAAACGATAAGCATTTCTTGTGCACGTAAATTCATTAGCAGATCTGCAGAGACTGACTGGTTTCAGCTGGTCAATGACGGGTTGCAAAGGTGGATGAGGAGGCGGAGGAGGAGGAGTAGGAGGAGGAGTAGGAGGCGCCATGAGGTCCCGAAACCTGCCCCTAAAAAACCAAGAAATACTGATGCTCACGACAACGAGCCTCGTAAATCACGAGTACTGCAGTTAATTCAGTCAAGTTTAAAAACTTGATGATCTCAACTTAATCGATGCTGTTCATATAAGAGTGACACGACATCACTGTGTCGACGCCTCACCTTTCTCTTGTCAAGTTTCGTATCTGGTCGCAGAACAACCTTTCCAAAAACAAGTGGATTTGTCTTCAAAAATGTTTGGGTTGAGCTGGGGGTCTCGTCATTAAGATTAAGCTTTGAAAGTTCTTGACGAAGCTTTATGGCTACTCTGTTAACAACAGCGTTTGTAGTGAGGGATTCTGTTGAAGAAATGTTTCTTTGGTCAGTTGTAGCTTTAAACTCTATGGTACTACATTACTATGCCAATCTTGTTCCTGCGAATGTAGTGTTATAAAGAGTTTTGCCTTAGTTTCTTTCCCTTCTTATCCTTGAAGCTCGGTGAACCTCGTTATTTTGAACTCGGTTATCTCGCGTTCCTCGGCTATCTCGAGCCATTTTTCGTTTCAGCTGTACTAGTTAGTGTACAGTCATCGCTTAAATAACTACAGGGTTTCCACTTTCTCTTTTCTCTCGCGTTGCTTGACTAGTACTTGGTAATAACTTACCTATTGCATTGTCCTCAATTTCTGTGAAATTGGGGGCTTTGAACGAGCGATTCTGGACTTCACAATACTGCGAGGGTATTCTCTGAATGTCATTTCCAGCGACACCTAACAAAGGGCAAAGAACAATAAACTCAGCAGTTGTTCGAAACGCTAAGAAAAAGACCTCTTATGTAGCTGTAACATTTTGTGAGTGTAGGCAGAGTACCTGTCAAATACTTCTATGATTACTAGCGGTGGCAGCTACAGCTGTTGTATTCGTACCTCAGCGTACTATTTGCTATGCAGTGGCTTTCAGTTCTACTGCAGTGAGTAGCTCAAGAAAATTTACATCACCGACAACATTCTATGATCTAACGATAGCAACCTGGATACCTGGTAGTTACTAAAGCGTGCTGGTTTTACAGAGCACTAATCGTAGGCCCCCGCTTTGACGTCATTCCATCTCCCACTCAATGAAATAGATCCTCCCAAAAATTAAAAATATACATTTATATATACAAGCCTCGTACATTTCGATCAGCTTGCACGATTTTTGGTTTGCCATGAGTTTGCATTCCATTTGGCTGTCACGTTTCTTAGCTTGCCATGAGTTAATATGCCATAGGCTTAATGTTATTCCGTGGGGAATTTTTCCACTCACTAAAATAGATCTGGAAGAAACCTAGCTTCGAACTTTTCAGCTCGCAGGCTTGTTTTTGCTACGAGTTTACTACCATGAGTTTTTCGTCATTCTGTTCCCTCTTATTGGAATAGATCCAGAAAACGACACCCAGCCAAATTTCAGCTCGCACCTTTTTTGGTTTGTTATGAGTTTTGCGTCATTCTATTAGGAACTTTCCCACTCACTGAAGTAAATCCGGTGGAACTGAACCACCCAGCCTCGTACAATTCAGCTCGGACGTGTTTTGGTTTGCTATTAGTAGGCAGCTTTGCAACGAAATTGGACTGAAGAAAGGATTGTACAATAAAACATGTTCGCGGCATGACTACGTCGGGCTGGCCGGACTACAAAATGTAGACACCTGTTAATACTTAGCACTTACGTAGTGATAAGCGCATGAAGAAAACATTATTCAGTGCGATCTTTCCACAAATATTATTAGTAGTCTTGCACTCTATGCTGCGTGCAGTTCAGCCTATCTTTTCCGCGCCAACCTCTTGATATACTCTTCTGTGTGGTACATTTCTTTAGATTACCAAGAGGAAATCGTCTTTGTTTTCATAACTTATTTTTATCAAACTGTGATGGTACTGGAACATGGCGTTTACAAGTTCCACCAATCGTCGATTCGTTAATGCTGAGTAAAGGTTTTACTTACTTGACTTCTCTAGTGGTAGTTCCGGACTCTTGGTCTTGTGGCTAGCCCTTGCGGTGATTCTGAAAGGTTTTGACTTGACAGTAGTGACGACTCCTGTATGAAAACCCATCATAATAATCAGCTCCCACTTATTTCTCTCCAAGACATCAGCCTTTTCTAGTCGGTATACCGCGTTGCCGTCGTCAGTTCTGTGCACTGAGCCTAAATCAACCGACACGACCGTCTGCGAGTGGTCGTGCTGCTGCAAGTTTACCTGTAGCTCAACAGGACCTGGGGAAAACGCAATAGTGTAATAATGTTTATGCCTGCAATTTTATAACGAGCTTTTATTATTTCGACGTTTGTAAATGATAAGTACAAAAACGTCGTGCATCAGTGGGTCTTTAACTTGCTTATGCAGTATTGCGAGCTCTCTTAAACTTGCACAACGGGAACTAGTTGTAGTCCCGTTGTTGATGGAACAGAGTGAATTCTTAACCATTATGGGTGGGGCCCACAAGGTTGCTCCAGGTATCGGGCAGCTTGGCTATGTGGTGTTTTTTGTATGCCAATGTTCAAGTTGATGGGATTTTTAAGTCGACTTACCCACTGAATCTTGTGTTCTAACTGCTGCTTCAGGACATCTCTGAACGTAAACTCGGACTCTTTTTATTTCATCGGATGCACGGGCCACAATAGTCACCTCTGAAGATCCCAGTCGATATTCGTACTTTCCAGACAACTTTTTTGTTCTCTTATCATAGGTGTCCATGAGGTTCATTATTTGGACCCCTACCTCAGGCTGTAAATGTTTTGGAGGAGGATCCTTAGATTGCCCGTCCATCTTGACACCACACGAGGATGGAAAACTCTGGTCGGCTGTCAGAAGAAGAACGAGAAAAGTTTAGTACTCTGAAAATCGTGGACGCCATTAGAGCAGCTATTTACTCAAAAACAAATAGTGCGTCTGTAAGAGATAATGTGATTATCCGTGAGTTCAACAAAAAATTATTTTTTTGCTACTTTGAAAAAGTCAGTAATCATGCATACATAATTCAGATCATGATCAGAGCGGATTTTCCGCTTCTGCTTTGTACGTGATATTATTAAATTATTTAGTGCAACTTTTGTCTTTCGAATGATCTTTTTGTAGCATCGAACATTGCCAGAAGATTGATTAGGCGGGAATGTTGATATAAACCTTGACCCTGGCTATTCAAAATGAACGCTGTGTTCATCACGCGTATCTGAAGAAACAATTGAGCCAGGATTGTTTTCACGAGCTCCCTCAGGCAGAGCTAAATTTGTATGGAATTATGTTATAATTGCAGTTGAAGCAACTGAGGGGTTTGAAGTTTGCAAATTGCAATTAGCTGCGTAGTTCTCGATTCTGTTTTACAAGAAGGAACTCGAATTAATAACATAGGATGTGTTTGTCGACACATTTGCATTCTGACACTACTCTCTATCATAGGTCGCTAGATTAAGCGGAAAAATACAAAGCGAAACAACTCCACTCCCTTAAAACCGGATGTAATTTGAAATTATTTGAATCTTAGCACACGCGTGAAGAAGATGAGTAAAATTCAAAGCAACGAAAACTGCGATTGTAATCTAGTATAGAGATATTAATGTCCGTGAAGCCTTAACTTCTCTGTAGTAGATTTAGTGGGATTTCTCATGTCAAGTTGATTAGCACGGTTAGGTATTCAGTCGTTCTGTACAAACACCTTGAATTCTATCACCTGCAGTTCCTAACGAACAGGTTATTGAAGTCAAGCATTATCTGCAATAATGGTGTTATTTTCCGCTTGGCGTGGGGAAAATGCACCATTTCTGCTCAGAACATGTTTTCGAAATTTCATTACAACACGTCAGTCTACGCAAATATCGTTGAATATTTTCCTTCTGAAAGTCAGTGTGGCGGAAACGCTTTAAGTATAGTCTGAGTATGGTGTGTAGTGATGCACAACTTTTTAGACTTGATATTAAAAAACGCGCAAATGCTGCTGCAATAGACGTAATCACAGAAACGCGTTTCGGTGCTATAAAGCTTCCCAAGTCGTTTTACGAATTTGAGTGGTTGGCTCCTTGTGATGTTTAAACGGTTAATGACTTACAAGTACCACTAGTAAATGTAAAGAAATGCTAATTTGGATTTGCTTAATATAGTTGTCGTTAGCGGCTAAATGTACTCTTTGACATACGGCGGCCTGATAAAAGCTGATTTGATGTCGAAGACACTTCTACTGCTTGCTTTATGCTTTAACAATATGGCGGCTTGATAGATGCTGGCTCGATGCATGTCGAAAGCACGCTGCCTACTGCTCTGTTCTTATGTTAATTCATTAATTAAATCCACTTGTAATGTATTTCAAAGGTAAATTACGACAAGAACTGAGACGCTTTAAATTAAGTAGGTGGCTACTTCGAGTTTGTGCCCGCTGTACAGAGAATTTACGAACTAAATCTTTTCTGATATGGATTCAAAGTATGCGTGGGCGAATGGAGCAAGCGGATAAATAGTTTTGACTTTAAGGGTGGAGAAAACTACTTGAGATACTTCCTGTTTGTTACAGACTAAAGTCGTAGTTTGCATATCATAAGCAATCGCCATATTGGCATAATTAAAAACAGCGAGGATTTGGCAGATGTAATGTTAGTAGATTATCCTATAGTTAAAAGTCTTTGTTGGAATACGCGGTACCTGTAGCGAAAAAATTGAAATACGACCTACGACTGGTAAAGCACCTTGTCGAATTTTACTAGATGGTTTGGATGTAAGCAAAAGTCGTGTTTAACCCTCTACGAAGGCAATCGCGTCATTCTTTCCGTCATATGTTATTATTAGCCGCGTTGTATTTTCTTCTTTCTACCGAATAACGTAATATTTGACCCAAGTTTAAAACTTGTATACTAGCCGTTTCTTATTGGAAGTTAAGTGCGATCGCCTTCTGAAAAGAGGAGATCTATTTGTATTTAACGAAGAACCGTGAAATGCTACGAAATCAGTAATGTCATGCCCTTGATAACAGACGACAACATTTTATTGTCTTTTCTTTTCTTGAGCAAAGTAGGACCTGCTGAAATTAATACGCAAGAGCTTAAATACGACCTCCGTGGCTGAGAAAACTCCTTGCTGAATTTTACTAGTTGTCCCAGTTCTAAGCAAAATCGAACTTTAATCTTCCAAAGACAATCGTCCTTTATCCTTTCCGGCATATGTTTTTATTACTGAGATGCTTTGTACTTTTGTACTCTCGACTGAACGTCAGCTAACAAATTAATCCCAAGTTTAAAGCTTGCGCTAGCATCTCTCGCTATAAATTAGATGGTGTAGCCTTTAAAAAAGAGTAGTAAACTTAATAGAGGACCACGAAAAGCTACGAAAAACCACTTTGTCACGCCCTTGATAGTCAGGATGACAACGCTGTACTGTCTTGCACGTCTTCTGTCTTGGGTTCTTTGTGTGAGCTACCGAGGTAATCTTTTTCACTTACACTAATACCCATGGAAGTTAAACTAATTATTTTTCGTAGATGAAAGACATAAAGAAAGGTTGGTGTTATTTCTAAGTAAATGTTGCATAGTATGGAAGGTGAAAAATGTGATTGCTATGGAAGGTGCCTAGTTTATGGCGCAGGAACCTTTGTTGGCCTTTCCAATACTTTCCGAATCAGTTGTGCACGATATATAAAATAAAAAAATCGTTTTACTTGGTCTTGAATGACAAGACTAGTAGGAAACTACATCGTTATTATTTTTACTGATTTAAGTGGCTTGTTGGTGGATTCTTGAGTGGACGATGGACATTTCAACTAGTTCCAAAGTTCAGACTTTATCAGGATATAGAGTTAGGTCCTCTGTTGTTCTACTTGATCGTATTGTGTTCTCGCTGAGTAACTGGTGGTGTATTAACAGCGAAGTTAAACAAAATAATCATCTGTACAAGTACTGACGTAGTTCAGTTGGGACAGCGTCAGTCCTGCTGTATTGTCAATTGTCTCTTTTCCGAAGATCAGTTTTTTTGAAAACAACTCTGTTGTTTATTCGGTTTATGTACCGAGCGAATGCTCTCTTGTTGTGAGTGACAATAAAGTTTAAATGTAAAAAGAACGATGGAAATAATGTATTTCTAAGCCACGACATTGAAAGTCCAGGTAAACCAACTGTGGCTTTTTTCAAGTTTCGTTGCATTTGCTTCCATACCTCTGTAACGTCAGTGGTTGCTTAAATTAAAGCGAGCAGAACTCTGCTGCCTTTAGTCTAAAATAACTTTCTTTTAAATCTGAACGAATCATTGTGTAATAAGAGTGGTAATATAAGTCCCTTGAACGAAAAGTCCCTCGAAATTTTGTAGTTAGACTATATTGTTTTCTTGGCCAATGCAGAGTCCTTCCATTTAATGTTCCTCTTGGCTCTCAACTTTTATCAAAGGGATCTTTATATGTTTTCACGACTCTTTCCTGATAGCAACGAGTTGATGCAGTAGAACTGAATGTAGATAGATAAACCTTCCTGTAAACTGTTTTGGTGTTCGGAGTCTACTGTTTTTGAATAATTTAAAACTGGTTTTTGTGCTAGGTAAAATGTAAAACTGATTATTTAGTGGCCAGTGTGCAAAATTGACTCTTCAATTTGTGTCTAGTTTTCCCTTCTGGATTTTGATTCACCAAATAATAAAACAGTTAGAAATTCATCATTATGAGAAACGTTATTTACTACAAATGTTGTTATTTATCAAAACGAATTGAATGTTTCTTATGAAGGTGAAGTCATTTCGATTGAAGAAGGAGGGAAGTGCATACCTTTCAGGAAAAAATCCTCTTGTTAGTACAGTCTGTTGGCAACCTCGTAAACGCGTTCGGGGAAGCGATGAAAATAGAGTGAAAATCAGGAGTGTGGCAATAAGATCCTATCCACTGCCAACCCTATGTACAATTGCCAGGGAGAAATGTTTAACTGTTACAAAACCCAACTTAAATATTTATCGAATGTATGACCGTCCCACGCTAAAACCTGTAGGGAAGGAAAACATTCAATTTTGACGTTGAAGTTTCCTGACATCATGACTACGATTAGTTATGACATTAACGTTGATATCTTGCTTTGTTTGGTAAATTCGGAACGGTCAACTGAACAGATTTGCCAGCCAGAGCTCGATTCAGCCAGCTTCAGAGGATGAGTCCTTCCGCTTACGATCTGACGCCTTGACATTGCACAGAATCACGAATCCCTTCGTGTTACTTCGGAAGATGATTCTTGTTTTGCTTGGTGGTGCGATTTTTTTTCATTTCTTGGTTTCCAACATCATCATCTATTCGAAGTAAGTCGGTTGATGTAAACTGAACGTGCGATACACGTCAGCTGCCATGATATTAATCCTGCTAGTGGGTGCGGTAGAAACTGGCGAAATCAGGGTACATTTTTAAGGACAACAATGGGTTTCCATGGATAGAAAAACAAGGAAAATCAGTCAAAAGTGGAAAATGTTCATGGTCAGATGTAACCATTAGTTATATTGACTATTGAGAGACTCGAAAATGTGGCATTCTTGTATAACACACAAGAACCAGTTTGTTATAGCTTGTTATGTTTTCACATGGTGTTGTTGCTAAACTGATAAGCACAGGAACAGGAAGGACACAGGATCGTTCACTACATACAAATGTCATTTTTTGTTGCGTGGAAACACCGTATAATTCAGTGCAATGGCACTTAACACGATGTTCAGCGAATGTTCACATATGTTGCTACTCAGTGACAACTCGGTTCAAACCTCGACGTTGCTTGCGACTCTTCTTGTCCCACCGGTCGCTGTCGCGTGCGTCAAACAATAAAATGGGATTGTCAGTTAAAAAACACATACGGAAAAATCAATTTAATGTCAGTTCATCAGTTTGCTTATAAGAGGAAAAACAATATCTAAACCGGACATTAAAGAGCACGTGGACGAGAATATGTGTGATGAACCATTTTAAAAAACAGCCTCCATAAATTACTGAACTTTTACAAATAGATGCTGCAATAAATTAGAAAAACGTATCTAAAAAGCACTGCCTTTTGTTACTCTAAAATCTTGTTACTCTAGAATAGAGATAAATACTCCTTTTTTCTGTTATTACTTGAAGTGTAGTTGTCCAGAATCATTGTAGTCTTGCAGATTTGGTCAGTTCCACGGCAGAAGTAAAACAGTTTTCTTCATGCAGGTGATGAAATAAAACAATCATTCTTTCTTGGTAATTATTTTGTCTACTCTTTGCACGGGTAAAATACGTAGTACCTTTTGAACTGATAAAGTTCTATCAGAGAAACGTGTGTATATATTTTATCTATTTGCTGATAAGCGAGCGGGTTTGGAATCGCTAGCGGCAAAATGGCGCTGCCTCATAAGGAGATTATTTTATAGTTGCTTGCCACGTACAAGGTTCAAGTTATCTTGTTTGTAGACCGGCCTTCATTTTCGTTCCGCTTGTGTCTAATAAGAAAGAAATTCCAGACCTACCTCGTACGTTCCAGGAGCTAGACATAGTCTGTACTGGGGCTTCCCCGGTTTGTGAAGGCAAAAGCCATTCGCTTTGATTGAATCCAACAGTTAAATCGTCTCCGCACTGTGCTCTAATAAACTCATCTATGTCATTTAACTGTTGCTCAAGTTCGGGATCGAAGGCGAATTGACTCATTTTCTCCAACGCCAGTCAGGTGAGCGGACCGATAGAAACTCTGCACGGCTAGCTTCTATGCCCTGGGAGGAAGTCGTTCCTTAAATCTTTTTGCAAGACTAGTTCAAATGTCTCACAAAGAGTGGGAGGCGTTTCCGGTATAAATGTCAAACAAACGGGAAAAATATGACGTATGTGGCCTTTGTTTCCAACCTCAAGCGTGGTTTCCGGGTGATTGTTTTTCTAGCCAGTACTGTTTCAGTGACTAACTATGTTTGAGACCTAATCTCGACTTCATTATTTGCCACTTTGTACACAGATGTTTCGTTATAAAAAAAGCCATATTTGATTACACGTTTTACGACAATTGCCATTTCAATTGTTAACTTATTGCCAGCAGCTCTCACGTAAATATGGCGTGACGTTATAAGTCTCATATAGGTTGTGTATATTGGTTGGATAACATGTGTTTCTATTGTCAGTAGCTAAATAACAACTTTAGACAACAATCCTTCAAACCAAACATAAAACAAATCTTCTTCATTCAATCTAGCGAAACATTTTTCGTCACTTTTTTTTTGATTGCATTTTATATTGTATTATGTAAAGATATTATTTAGAATTTTCCACTTCGCGCTTTATATTGTATTATGTAAAGATATTATTTAGAATTTTCCACTTCGCTAGATTGCTGATGTCTTTTGCCCTTAAACCTTTTACTAATGGTGGAATGAACTCTGCTTTTAATATTAGTAATAGTTCTGTTATGATACATCTAAGTCAGATCTATCCTTGGACAAAATCAAGTACCGTGTAGGCTTAATTGGTCACGAGTAAGTCATTACTATAATAAACGCTAATATATGAACACTCGTCCATAAATTTAGGTGATATCATATTGGAACTTTACTAGCGTTAAATAGTTATCATTATTCAAATATGTTTAAATCAGTGTGGGTGGAAGAGCGTTGTGTACATGCATGTCAGCTCTTCGAAATTGGCGCGCCTTGCTGACCTCTCCAATTGAGTGACCCGCCGCTCCCACTATACTACGGACTGGTGAGTTTCGAGACATAAAATAATGTTCTTAATCCATCTTTGCCTTTATTTACAATTCCATCCGAACCGTCGGTCTTCCTTTGTTAAACTGAAAAGATTATATTGAAGGTAGTACTGTTCTTGCTATATTCAGCGTTAGCCTTGTATCCCAAACCCAGTTTCAAGAGCCATGTTTGATGTTTGATCCTCGTCTCTCAGTCACGTCGCGTTACCTTGTTGACGTCCACTCACTGGAAACCTTGCACAATATTGAACCGCAATGACGTAAGCATGTCACACCTTCCACGCAATGCAGCATATTGCGAAACTCTTAGCATATTTTTTAAGTCACGTCTCTGCATGAAGTAACGTCATGTCGGGTATATGCAGTCAAAACAAACTTACCGGCACATATATTCCACAGTATACTACAACTATCACCTAAATGAATGTGAAAAAAAGTCGAAGATATGCTGATGTCTCCTTCAAATGGATGTGATTATGGACATCATTTAAGACTTTCTTGACGCTCGGAGCCGTTATTCTCGCTCGCCCGTGCTCGTCGACATGTTCCACTGGTTCCGAAAACCTCTAAACCAGCCGGCTATTTTATGACATGATAGGTTAACTGAGTCTGAGCTAAAGAGCACTTCAATTTCATAATCAAAGGAAAGGTGGGGTGTCCGAACAATTTAGAAGGAGACATGTAGCTTGCTCTGTAACACGTGGACCTATTTATCAAGGATCTCTTAGAGGCATCTTACAACAGATTTGCTGTGCGTGTCGCTTAATCTGAGACGTCATTCTTAGTTAGACACGTTTCAATTTCTAAGCCAGTTTTTTACACAACTGAACGGATCATTTCCAGATCTTAATCCTTGACATGTAGGAGATAAAACAGACAAATAACAAGGAAAACGTCGCCGTTAAATTTTGAGAGTGTGGCCCACTGCTGACTGTTTACGATCGCTCAATAACGATAGCAACGAAAGTCGAAAGGATTTAATTTCCTCCAAGACTCACTTTACCCCTGCGCTACATTCGGATGACGCGAAATTCAACCCTACTATACTCGAGTTAGGATATACTCAGCTTTATCACTTATGCTTTCAGAAGTGTTTGTTTCCTTTGATAAAATGGCAGCAGGGTTTCTTACCAAAGATGGATGGATACACATATTTGTGGTCTGCTCATTTCCGTCCTTCCAATGATGACCTCCTTTTCAACCCAGCATGTAATTCAAAACTTTCTTTGACGTTTCGTTTCCTTCAGTAATTTCATTTTACATGCCTTATGTGGTATAGTAAGCGGGATAAATTTTCGCACGTGAGAGATGCGTAAGCCTCAGCTCTGTTTTTGCTATCTTTGCCGAACTCGGGAAACGTGTCTAATAGATTGTGGACGTAACGATTTGATCTCAAGATTTCGCCGTAGTGATTGAAGGATCTGCGTCGGATTTAGCAGAACCCCGATCCATACTTACACGGAAAATCGCCTGGTGTCTTCACTCGAACTTCATTTAATGATTTACCTCGTCCATTTGTCAATCGATTGAGATGATACGGTGAAAAACGTTCCTTGGTATCCACGTGATTTTGTAACCAAACTGTGAGTTGAACCTTTCATCAGCGAATCGACCCAGCACTGTTCAACCGGATTCATTTCAGATATCCTAAGAGTAACTCAGCATCCATGGCCTCACACATCTTCTATTTTGCTTTTTAACACCATTTTCGCACGAGATACTCAACTCTTAACTGACTTCCCAAAATTTGTTCATCTTCTCGGTACGTTTGTCGAACCGCTTTTTTTATGTACTAGTGGTATTCTAGAAAGTTCTTTCCCGATTAATTTCAAAACAGGACGGGAAGAACATGATATCTTCTAGAATATTCTGAGTAAAGTGACTTCAGAGTTCAGAAATTTATTTCTTCAAACACCGAGCTTTAAATGCAATTAAAATAAACTTTCAAACTAGCTCCAGGTACATATTTTCCTTTTTCAAAACATACGCCCTCTAAACTCTGATGTCGGCTAGATTGGACAGCTTACTGTCGAAGAATTGCTGTTCTTCATTGAACCAAATAACCTCCTTCGCCACAGCCTAAAGCTACATAAAGTATTGAGTTATTTAGTTAGATACGGCGGATTAACCGTCTTGGCATCTTTGTACAGAAACAGCGGCTCTTACCGGCTCTCTGCCGGGAATTTTTGCTAATGATAATTTCAGTCACCTGCCCGCCGGCGCTGGGCAGGGCTCCCGCAAATCGCGTCACAACATATTTTCCGTTTGTCACGGCACTCTGTAATTGTCCACTTAAGAGGTCTCAACCCTTCAACATGCACTGAGTTTGAGACCAGTCCAAGCCAACACAATCTTATTCTCTCAAGCTAAATATGTTATTTCTAAAGCATTTATAATTTTGGATTAAAACAGTTCATTTTAATGTGGAAATTTGCCACCATGAGAGTACCTCACGTCTCCACAGGGGAAAAGTGAACACCTGCTCTCACACGCTTTATAAAAACACCGAAGTGTTGAGTTAAGTCTCATTTTAATTGACGAAACTTATTGAATTTTGTTACCCGTGGTGAAGTAAAATGTGTAATAACTTCTCAAATATGGCGGTCATCGTATCTTTATGGCACTGGCCATATTAATTAGGGATGGGTTTCATTTTGTATAACGTCTAAAACACTTGACCAAAGTTCGTATCTTTAATATCCTAGTTAATCGGTTTTTGTCCAAAATTATGCTTTTCGAGTTCATTGACACTCTACAAGGATTTTCCCTCAATATTCGAGAGGGAAAAGCAATAGAATTGTGAACGCCCAGCCCTAATCTTTGATTATTACTAGCAATTCTTTTTAACAATTTTGGTTTTGAAACAAAGGGCTAATCGTGGGAAAAAGTTGGAGCTACCATTTCGCTACAAACGGAACGCAGCGAGACCGAAAGTGGGCCGGGGAGGAGGGGGGAGGTTTGTTGCCCACAGTATAATTTAGTAGTTTGTGATCATTATATTTCTAAGGGAAGGCACTTCATTTGTTTACCCAAACAATGTATAGCTTTACTGCTAAGTTTCCGTAAACTTACTTAGCGAGGCTCCTTACCTGCCAGTATCCGGCCAATAGCACCTAACATAGTTTCCTGTCGTCACAATTTTAAGTTTGTAATTAATTAAACTGACGTCAGTGTAAGCCGTTTGATTAACACTTGATTTGTAACAAGAAATCTGCTTAGTAACAAGGCCAGGTGTGAAAAGCAACACTACTGAAACCTGAGGTGCAAGAAGTTGTTGAGATGTAAATTTTAATTTTTTGTTAACACAATTACAATTACTCGGACTTACGAAGCTGGCCAGAGGCACCCGATACGGTCTCCTCTAAAATACTTCAAAACTCTGTTTTAGGCTTTCTAAAGTGCTTTTAACAACCCGGGACAACTTGCGCGGTTATACTCCAAGGGTCTGGAAACAATAAGAAAGTTAACCCGGGTAGGTAGGTTACCCTACCTGGAGTGTTTACAAGGGAATAAATTAACCCGCCTGCCAGGGTAACCCTAGGACGCAGTTAGGGCAACCCGCCTACCCGGGTAACCCTGGCTGCTTATAAACACGACGAAGGAAAAATAGAGGAAATGTCTGAGTGCTAGGGTAGCCCGCTTGCTAGGGTAACCCCTCCCTGTAAACAGACCCTTTGTTGCAAGGTTGTTTTTGGCAGCTGAAATTTACTACCATTTGTACTCTAGGAGACATTTTAAAAGTTTACCTCCATGTTTTTAAGGGCGAAATTTCTTCGAACATTTCCCATGCGATAAGTTCATGTGCGATAGTTTCTAGGTGCAATGAAAGCTCAACAACCATTGGTTTTGCTTTCCTACTTGACCTTTATCCTGTGTCATTGAAGCAAAACACCCCCCAGCTTCCCCCCTCCCCCCCAAAATTGGTCAGAATAGCAGTTCATACTTTTATTTTCATATCTACGTGGGGACAATGTCATCATTTTTATTATTTTCATCATTGCTATGCTCCCAAAAGTTGCAATGGTTTTACTGCTGAAACAGAAGAGTATTAGTACTTGCTCCTGTTTGCAGCGATCGCGTGCACTGGTCCAAATTTATCGTTCAGTCCCAAGACACAACGCTCCTATGCGCAGAAAGCTACAGAATGCAGCATCCAAACCCCCTTTAATCTTCTACCCTTTATACAGTCACAATGTTTCTAGCGTATCTCCTGGCAGGATCACATTCCCAACTCTGAAGTCCTAGCAAGGGCAGGATCTCTCAGTATGTACGCCCTGCTAACCAAGAGACGCCTACGCTGGCTCGGCCATGTCACCCGCATGCAAGATGGCAGGTTACCCAAAGACATTCTGTATGGTGAGCTGGCCACCGGGTCCAGACCCACAGGAAGGCCTACACTCCGCTACAAAGACGTGCTCAAGCGGGACCTTAAGGCGGGTGGCATTGCGCCAGCAGGCTTTGAAATGCTGGCAGCGGACCGTAGTGGTTGGCGATACACCACCGAGTCAGCTATCAAGTCAGCAGAGCAGAAGAGAGAGGAGCAGTGGGAAGAAAAAAGAGCTCGGAGGCGCCAGAGAGCAGAGACAGATACAGTACCCCTGGACGACAACGTCTTCATATGCAGCAACTCTAACAGGGTCTGCCGTTCGAGGATCGGCCTCCACAGCCACAGCCGGCGCTGCAGCTCTACCACGGACTGACATCTACGGGCGCAAACTCCATTGTCTCCCGAGACAGACGGATGCCTATATGCGAAATGAAGAGTCTATTGTTCGAAGAAAATAGATCTATTTTGTTACTGTTATATGAGATATAACTCAGTTCACAGATTTCTTCGGGATGGCTGCATGTCATTAGTTTTCTTTTTTTATCATTACGGAATACAGCACCGCTCAAAGGTAAGTTATCACCTCTCGTCTCGTTTCTCTCGAGAATCACTGAAGCGTCTTGTATGGAATATACTTAGGCCCAGATATTTTTGGGGATATTTAGTAGTTTCCGAATTATTTAACAAAAATTAAGAGATATAAAAAATTTAAGATATGTAGAAATGCCTATAACCTTTCTTTGGTTTTTCCTCGCTGTTTTATGGAAACAAGGATTAGTTCTATGCCAAAAACAATCCAGTTCAGCGATTACCCACTCGAAGAATATATTCTGTAAAAGCGCTAAAGCAGCTATTTTTCAAAATGGCGGATGCTGGTGACAGCAAAGTGCCAGAATTTTCTCCCTCAACTCCTAGTACTGCAAGAAAATTTTTGAAAATTTTGGCCCAATTGAAAAACGGAAGAGACACAGTTGAGGATTTTTCGAGATATTTGAAAACATCTTGTGATATTGAGAACATATTTTGAGAATTTCCGGAAAGATATTTTGGCGTTTTCACGTGGTATTTGTGGAAAGGCCTAAATATATTATATTTGTCAAATAAACATATCGACTGTTTGTAATGATATTTTTACATCCGTCATTTGCGTCACACGAAACGTGAAATTTTCAACGATAATTGACGAGGGGAAGGAAAAAGAACAGAGACGTAGCATGGATTTAATACACAACAGCACCAAAATAATGCGATTCGTTCACGAAAAAGAAATCATTCGATAGATTTTACCGTCGATTATCGTTTTTGGTGGTTAGATTTTTATCACATGGTAAGCAACGTGCTGAGTGAGTAGCTCATGAATCGAATTTCCCAGGACGCGTTTCTACTTATCCTGTAAGACCAAATTCATGCTGTACTATGCATTAATTTATCCATATATTACTTATTGTAACTCTACGTTGTCGTCCACTTACGTATCTAATTTAAACAGAATTTATTATCTTCAAAGCGGGCTGTGCGAGCTGTTGCAAATTCAGACTATCGAGCACATACTGCTCCTCTATTTTCCGAACTGAAAATTTTAGGCATCTTCCAAATCAATACCTCGATACTGATAAATTCATGTTCCGGAACCACAATAATCTGCTGCCTTCACTTTTCCTCAATCTAGCTGTTTATGACAAACAGTCAAGTCCATAGATATGACACACGAACAGCATCAAGAAATTCACAATTCTTTACCAAGGACCGAGGGTCTGGAACTGTCTTCCTGCCTCTATTGCCAATTTGTCAAGCTTTTCTACCTTTTAAAAGAACAAAGTGCTAGAGTTTTTATTTCAATAGTTTCTGAGTTAGTTTCTGCCGCATTCTTTCGCAGCCTTTATCTCGTTTAAGGACGTTCGCTTCCAAAACTTCCCACGTACAGATTTTTTTAAAACCTTTGACTGTAGGTAGAAAATAATAAGATTAGATTAAAAACGTAAAAAAAATCGGGGGTCACCGATCTTGTTTTGAAGATAAGGCGTATCACAGACCATGGCAATTGTAGGATTTTCAGTCACTCGAGGCAATTCTGGCCGGATTCATTACTATCGGCATATATTTAGTTGAAGAATCATATCTAAGTTATGTGTGGTTAACACAGCATATATAGGCCTTTGTGATAGATCTTTGCTACATATGTCATTAAATTAGGAAGAATAAGCCTTAAAAAATGCAGCTTCTAAGTCACACACATGTATCCATGTACCAATTCGACCCTATTTGAATAGTATATGAGAAGTAATTAAAACTTCCCACGTACAGATTTTTTTGTTTTTTAGTATAATGGAAAGAATCAGAAAAGGAAGTGATCTGCCTAAAAAAAGTGGAGGTCACCGAGCATCCAACATAAATATTCACACACCAAGTGAACGCAAAGGTCATCAGCTCTATATTTTGTTGAGTTTCGACTCGGTGTGCGCTCTTGAAATTCAAGACGTGGCACGCGCCACGTTATGTATAGCGTGCGCACTAGAGATGCGCAGTAGCAATGATGCGAACGTCCTTAATATTGTGATGTCGAGGTGGCCTCTCCTATAAGCCTAATTTAATTTCTAATTTTTGTTTTATACATAAAGGCAAATAAATGAAATGATGATGATGATGATGAACCAAACAATAATCGTAAAGCTGTTTTTGTAACTGTATCGAACTTGCTCTTAGAGCAATGCGTTCGTACGAAAAACGATGGCAACCGCATCTTTTATATCTAAGCTATTTTTAAACATGAGGAAGTAGTCAGTATGACAAGAAAATTACTCCACAATACAAGCTTAACAGTTTTGTTACCATGGCAACATACTGGGTTCCAGATCTCCACTATATTATAGGGTTTTTTGGCCCCCTTTGGCGTTCCATTTTGATATTTGTTAATGGTACCTCATATGCATGATCCAGCAAGCATATAAATATGTTAGCTTACGTTCGTGGTGTCGTTTAACTTCGACCTGAAAATCACTAATATTTTCAAATCAAGTGGGTGGGGACTAGAAAAGAGTGAGTTGCCATGGGAACATAATTTTTTATGGCCGTAGGCGTGCTTCATGTATGTAGAACAATCAGCCTACCAAGTTTCAATGATCTGTGGCGCAAATTGGCCAAGATAGACCTATTTGTATACTTGGAATAGTATTTGGTTGAGTGTATGACTGCATCAGTCATCTCATTTGCATATTTCTCACATTTTTCAAGCTTAAGGTAATTCCTTATTATTGCATTGCGCATCCATACTGGGCGCGATTTTCGCGTCATCAGCGCGCGCACATGAACGCCTGCACGTGCAAAACGTAAGAGATTTCCCTCAAACTAAGCTCGATAACGGAATAAATTCTCCTTTTCTCTTAAACGAGCACAGTGACCCCCGATTTTT
>JAHPZR010052502.1:0-13112 GCA_019787425.1 Platygyra sinensis
GGTGAAACTTTTTTGATAATCCAGCTTTAGTGCAAACGATATGTAGTGCCGTAATTATAAGCAAGTCTAAATGTTGTTGCCGCCATTTTGCTTGCCAAGTTCTGTGATAGTCAAGTTCAAATTTTCTATATTTTCTCGAAGAAAGAATTAACTTGAACACTGGAGTGGAAAATGGGAAGTTCATGTTGCATAAAACAAAAATGTGGCCTGGGTGCAACAAAATATTCTGTAATTTCGATAATAAAAAAAAGTCAGCCTAACACGATAGAGAGGCCCTGTTAGGGGGGACTTTATGTCCCGTCCCCTGTCTGAATTTCAAACCTTTCCACGCCGTAAGTTTGGAAGGTTCACCTGTCACTGTCGGAATTTCGCATGAGCAGCTTGTCGTTCGTCGTCATTTCAGCTTCTTCATGTCGCCGTTTCAGAGCCGTGTCACCTGTCGGAATTTACCCTAACGGGGCCTCATGCATCGACCTCAGTACAAGGCTCTGGGGAATATAAACTACAGAGCCTAGTGCTGAGGTATTTTTTGTTAGGCCAAATTTGGTCTATTTCCCGCCAGCTTGATACTGTATACTGTATTTATACTGTATACTTGATACTGTATTTATATGCATGCAGAGGGTGCTTATAGCGAAGATATTTGTTTACAAACATTGTTTTTGTTATTTAAATGTTGAAAACGTTAAGCAAAAGAACTCTTTGTTTCACCAGCCAATAGTTCTCTGGTTGGCATATTAATAACAATAGGTGACATCACTGATATCTTTGCTATTCCAAGCGTACATCTTGTTTAGGATCCAGCTAGCAAACAGCACTAGTGAAAGGTGGGGATCAGTAAGGAAAAGTGAGTTCTTTTTAAGAGTCATGTTACCAGTTCAGCAAATTTAAAATCGATCAGAACTACTGGTAAAATTTAAGCTGCTTGTACATTTCTGGTCTGGCAAGTTGGTGATAATGTACTGTATTGGTCTGGGAGGAAGATACTCCACAAAGTCTATGGGGAGAAGGAGAAAGTACTTCATTATGCGTCAGGGTTTGAGTAGACTGTTCACAGTCCCCCATTTTTCCATGAGACCATATCATAGATGTTAATCATTCAGTTCGACTGGGCCGCCATCTTGGTCTCTTGATGCGAGCGAAACTGGGGAGAGAACAAAATACCCTTGGGTAGGGGTGGCGGGGTTAGTAGCGTGGGGTGAGAGGGCGGAAAAAATAGGGAGACTGTAACTGCTTCACTCCGTCTCGCGTTCACGGAGTTAGTTGCTCCAGCAACGGCAACATCTGATTGGTCGAGGGACAATAGAGTTCATCAGAGCGCAGCATAGCGATGACAACTCGAGTGACAGAAAGTGGCATTCATCACTTCGCGGCTCAGGCCAAAATGGCATCGATTTCGGAAGAATTTTCTGGAGACTGTTTTGATTTTGATCGTCTGTCTGCTTCTAGTCTTGGAGGATCGGTGTTGAAGCGCGAGCAAAAAGAGGCTGTTTTTCGTTCGCGGGAAGATTTTCCATCTTGTGGATCCATTTCAACACCGCGATGTATTCTCGAAAGAATTGCTAGGCGAATTTTGCCAACTCCAGCCCATTCAGAGATCTTAAATAGATTTCCGGTCGAAATGTACTTGTTGTTTCAGCCGTAATCACCGACTGAAATTATCGCCACAAACACCGCACGCATCTGAACTTGCGGGCTTAATCGCTTTTTTGAAGTCAGAGAAGAGATTTTTCCTCCTGCATTAATTCGACTCAACTTAGTAACTGCATTGAATCGATTTCGTGAGCAATCCTAACTTTTAATCAAAATGTATCGAAACTGTACAGCAACACGTAATCGATATCATATTTCCCTGATTTGACAGGCTTTTTCTACACGGAATAGATTGTTAATTGATTTGATCAATGGAGGTGCCAAAATTAGGCCACGCCCCTTGAACACGAGACAGAGTGAAGCTGTTACAGTCTCCCTATTTTTTCCGCCGGCCATGCTCTCCACCACCTCTACCCACGGGAATTTTGTACTCTGCTCAGTTTCGCTCGCATTAAGGGACTAAGATCCACATCTACGATCGCACGGAAAAATAGGGGACTGTGAACAGTCTAGGGTTTGAGGAACAATTAAAATAATCTTTTCTCTATCTTATATTTTTTTTATATCTCAAACAAAAGATCAGCCTTGCGCCCAAATAGTGACTTTGTGAACCCCTTGACCAGAGATCAGCGAGCAAGTGACCCAGTGGAAAGTTCTGATCAATAAAATTGGAAAATCCAAAAATATCAGACTGCCAGTTGAACTGCAATGATGCTCAGCTGACAAACACATGCTATGTTAAAGTTTCTGGCCACTTCCATTGTTTTCAGAAACAACTAGGCCTGAACTAGACGTGCACAAATTATTCTACTGGATCAGGTACATATTCAGATTCTAATCATAACTTGCCAGGGTCACTTGCTTCCCAGTTACTGGTCGAGACTGGGCACAAGGCCGAATCTGAAAATTAAACCCAGTTTCAGACCATTCCAATCAGTGTGTTTCTTGATTAATTTACCTACACGTAATTAAAGGTGCCTAGAAATGCCATCTAGATTGAATAATTGAGATTCCCAAATTTTTGGTGGTAAATATAATTACTGATAACATTATTTTCACAAGCACAAATGTCCAACTCTGTATCCCTGGGTCCTTTCCCTCCCTCTCCTCCTCCCCCTGGATGTACTGCATATGATAAATTATATTTTTGCTCAAACATGCTCATTGTTTATTTCCTATTGATTGTTGTAATTTATCATCATTTCAGCCCTCTTTGGACAATATACATGCCTTGGTTCATTCCTTTACAAACAGTTCACTGGCCAGAAGGGAGGGTCTTAAGTTCCATGACGTAGTCTATGAATGTGTCAGGGCTGACAGATTCTCTGTTTATGCCAAGCATGTAAGTGTAACTGGAAAATGTGCTGCTTGCATTGATGTAGAGAAAGTGGTTAAGCTATTGGTCTGCAAGACATGTTTGTGTACTGGAAACTTTCAGCATAATATTATTATATTTTAACTTGCAAAGTATGAATGTCAAGGCCAGTGTATGCTCAGAGTTGTCAATAATGGCCATAACCCATAACACCTGTTACGGCTGAGTATTTTTGATGGACCCTTGATGTAATTGGTGAACTTGCCTGTAGTTGATACAGTTCACCCAGAAAGAAATAAGCTTGTTATGGGTGTGAAGATCAAGGCTACAGGTGAATTAAAACTCAATAACAGCCCTGTATGCTTACACAATCGTTGGACTATAGCAGTGACTAGACTGATTTACTTTTATGGGAGATAATGGTTAGATAATGTGGCAGAAGTGACTTACATTGAGCAATTAAATGCCCTGAGTGGCACACACTACACGACTAAATGAGCCCTGGGAGAGGTACTCCCTATCGTGGACTTAATAACATTGGGTGACTCCACCTGAAAGAAGTCCTTTCTCAGGCTGGGGGCATTTTAGAGGGTAGGGTTTTCAAGAACTGAAGTGAAGACTATAGGTGTTCAAAATACCTCATGCAGATAAATTTATTTAGTTATGGGGTACAAGGTTTTCTGGGTTTCAAATTATTAATTTGGGGACTTTTTAAGGAATAAAGTTTTTGCTTAAAACCTCTTTTGGGTAGAAAGATTTCTGCAGGAGGACATCTTTCTGGTAGTTTATATTGTACTGTAGGTATGTGGACGGAGTTAACCATTTTCTATGGAAAATATAACAAAGTGTTATCTTTTCTGTTTAGGAATGCTGTGTAAAAGGGTTATAGGGTTTGGATGTTGGGGCAGAGCTTGAACCCCATAATATAAAACTTTTAAGAGTACTGTTCTATTGGGCTTTGTAATAAAAGTGTCTTGTCCAAGAGCACAGTGCATTGGTCCTTGCCAGTGCAGAACATATGGTTAAATTAATCTCATGAACATGGAGATGAAGGCTGATAACATCAGCTCAGTCTTGGAGAGTAACTATCATGACTGCCATCATAGTTAGTGGGGGGGTGGGGGACATCATGCCATCATGTCAGCAGCAACCACCACTGGCACTGTTGCACTGAACTTTTTACTGTGGAGAGTAAATACTTGTACTATACTAACCTAAAGGAAGAGATAGGTCAGGAGCCCAGAAAGCCTTTAGATGCAGATTTAGCATGAAACAAAATGGCCTGGCGTTTAAGGGAAAATGTAAAAATTTATTCCCCATGCAAAACCCTCTGACTTAGCTGTGGAAAACAGTCTACCTATTAGTCCAAGCTTTTTCATTGTAAATTACACTACAGTAACATTAATATCTAGGAAACAATCTTGCTTATGATTCCATTCTCTGTTTATTTAGGAAAACAGTGGAATTATATTGGTGAGGACAGCTACACTGTTGTTGGTGGCCACTTATACCCCAGAAATGAGTCCAAGTATTTGTGTGGAGGCTGTTGAAAAACTGGGTGAGTTAATGATTTAAAATAAAGCATGCAGAGGTAGTACCATTTTCGAGCTACTGTGAATGGCAAACTTTTTTCTGCGTTGTGACATGCTTAAAACATTCAAGTTTGCAGGTGTGGATCCATACCGGTTTCCACCATTTTACGGAAATCGTCAGAATTTTCATAATAAAAAAAAATTAATATGTATACATTTGTAATAAAAGTCAACTGCAAGTTGAATCTCGAAATACTTTTGACATTTATTTTTTATTTATTCTTTTTTTGAAAGAGACAAGGGTCATGGATGCAGTCGAACCGCTCTATTCGAACTCGGTTAATTCCCTTGGATTTACCCTTATGTTTTCAGTCATCTGCTTGTCAAAAGCAGAATACAAGAAGAAACTCCCAGGCGACCAACAAAGAGTGAGGTCCGTCAAGCAATCGAGACTCTCTCACACTACAGTTTGTTTACCGCTGAGGGAGCCGAGATTCCAGGGCAAACAAGCCAGTTGTGTCACCCACGATCGACAAAAGTATTAGAAAAAAACAAAACCAACAGAACCTTCAAAGATTTTTCAATGCAACAGTATCTGCTGATTTTTATGCGTCGGCATATAATTACTGTATTATTATTTAATCAGTGCCTTTCTTCAAACTGTGCTGATTCATTGTTACGAATTTCAAAACCCCACTATTTCGAACTTTTTTCCATTACCCTTGCGACTTCGAGAGAACGCGGTTCAACTGTACTTTATGGCGGCAAAAATTTACAGCTGGGAACTAGTCTCCTGATGGCGGTCATGCCATCACATCATCGCCGCAGGCATCTAGACCAAAATTAGATTCCCCGACCTATTTGTGCAATTCTGCTCCTCGGTTAGGATTTTTTTGCTTTGCTGCACATTCATTACAACAATTAGACATTGACTTTGACAAAATAATTCGCAGATTTGCAAGGCTTCATCCAAGGAGAATGGAACAGGCAAACATATTGACTGGCTGACTCAAAAAGCCAGAAAAGGGCAATTTAAAATGAAAAAAATTTCCCTGGGGAGCATGCCCCCAGACCCCCCTAGAAGCTTGCGCCTTTGGCGCTCGTTTTGTGGTAAATCGGTCAACATTTTTACTAGATCCGCGCCTGGTTTGTCTTATCAAACTGTTGCGTTTTGGAGGGCTTACACGTCAAATTTTGACAGCTCTGCCTCAAATTGCCTCAATTGGGGTGGAGCTGTCAAAATTTGACATGTTAGCGCCCTAGAACGCAACAGTTTGTCTGACAAACCTGAACGTTTTAAGCATGAAACAGCGTGGAAAAAAATTTGCTGTTCACGGTAGCTTAAAAATGGTAGTATGGAGAACATAAATCCTATGACTTTTATAATAAAAGGCAGGCAGTTGCTAGGCATGGCATGGTGGCTGTGAGAATTGAAACTGCAATGGTTGTAAGAAAAGGTTCATCTAATGTATAAATTATCTATTTATGTACTGAGATCTGATTTTTTTTTTTCCATTGCAGCTGACTATTTCAGGGAAAAGGGAAAGTGATCTATCGGCCAGTTGCTATATGACTGCATAATTTAAACATATTAATAATGATATGTAAATGGTGGTGGTCATGGATTATTCCTGAGAGATTTTTTGAACCTTTTCTACAGGCCATGGACTGTTATTCATTTAGCTGAAAGTTAGTCATGAATAAACAACTATTAGTAGTTTTCATGTTGTCCTGCAATGTGCAAGATTTTTAAGCTTTGTATTTATTTTCCAAAGACTGTTTACTTGCTTGGTTGTGATCATTTACAGACAAATTTAGGCGAGTATGTTCTTCTCTAGAGCAAAGAGTGAAAGTTCAGCAGCAAAATGATATAAAGATTGAATTATTAAATATGTTTGTAATGTTTAATATACAAGAATTAGGCCACACCCAGAGTTTTGATGAGCAGATAGTCAACTTAGCTGCACCATGTTGATTATTTCTCATGTTCAAACTGAGAGTGAGTAGGCCAATTGAGGCAGGGGTCTATCTGAATTGAAGTGAAATTTTAGGAAGTTTAAAGGGGTATTCAAAGTAAAGAAAAATGTTTTGGAACACCACAAGGCAATTGATTGCCCCTGAAAGGTCACCCCAGGTTGGTGGACAAGTGTTTGGTGTATATTATAGATCTACCAATTTTTAACTTCCAATTTTAATTCTAAAACAACATCAAATCTTCCAAATTTGCTATTTCCATCAATTTTACTAAATAATCCTTTGAGAAAAACTTTTTATCTCCAAATATACCCAAAAATCACTAAAAACTTTACAAAACATCCCAAAACGTAGATATGTGGGATGAGCAGAGAGATTTTTAGCTGCTTGAAACACAAACAAGATGTTTGCACTAAGACCATTATACCCAGCCAAAATGCTGCCTTCAAGTTAACCCCCAGTCTTTCCCGTAAAACCGTGAACACCAGAGAAAATTTCTGGAATGTTTATAGTTTCACGACCAATCAGAAGCGAGATGAAACCGCAAAAGATAACCGCCAAACCGCAGCATGCATTAGTCACGACTTGATTTGAAACAACGAGTTGGCTTTTTCTTTCAACGAACTGGCTTTTCTTCCACGACTAACCTTCAAAACCAAACTACCAAATTCGGAATAGACCTAGAAGCGAGTGTAAATTGTCAAAATTTCCAATGGTACAAGTTTTCGGATGAAGGCTTCCCAGCTACAAAAAAGTATGCATCGAAAACCACTAATCACAGCCAACTAGCATGACCCTTTGAACAGCACTTGAAGCACAGTGGTCAGCCCCACTTCTGATTGGTTCGTTTTTTTCTCTCAGATGCGCTGTCTAGCCTTGTCTGATCCTATCTACTCAATTCAATATTGCTTTCCCGTATTAAAGCATTCATTCATATCTATTCTTTGCACATAAATAAGCTGAAATACAAAAAGAACAATTTCAGTTTTTGAAAACGGTAAAATTGAAGATTTGTCGTGGAAGAAAAAGCCAGCTCGTTGTTTGGAATCAAGTCGTGACTAATCCATGTTGCGGTTTGGCGGTTATCTTCTGCCATTTCATCTCGCTTCTGATTGGTCGCAAAACAATAAACATTCCAGAAATTTTCTCTGGTGTTCACGGTTTTACGGGAAAGACTGTAACAGACATTTGTCAAGGTAGAGCTGTACAAGGTAAAGCCAGCATCAGCCCAAGGGGGCCCATACAGCTGCATGGAGCTTATCATGGTTTCTGTAACACTAAGCAACTAGGGGTATATCTACTCCCCCTTGCATGGATAGGACACTAGTGTATTGCAGGGTTATTGTCCAGCATTAAATTTGGCAGTACAACCATTTTTTAATCACCTATTTTTAAGCCAAAACTCAGGCCAAATCTTACTCCGTTTCAAGAGCAGCAGACAGGGTAATGTTCTGACTGCAAACGGAGAACAAATAAAGTAATATGAAGGAACAGTGAAGTTCTTTGACTTCAAAAAAAAAAAAAAAACATGCTAAGAACAGATCTGGTATATGTACTAACCAAATTTTACACATGCCAAGAAAATTGAAAATTTATTTTTAATAATTATTAACGTGGCACTACCAAACCAAGAAAATACTTTATTTTTCCACACTTGATATAAATTTTAAATTTAAACTTATGCTTGTTTACATTTTCACAAATCCTTGATAAATTCATATTACAAGCGTTGGTTTAATTCCTCTCTTTACATCTGCATATTTGTAGTATCTGGTTCCTATTTGCAATAACAAAAAGCATTGGAAAAAAACAGTGCAAAAGACCTTAAGTTGAAATATAATGGTTACACAGCTCTTAAAAAAAGTAACAGCTCATGGTAAAAATATTTTTGTCACAGCAAATATTATGACTGAGTACAAGCCAATTCCGCCAGCACCTCTTCTGATCAGAAGAGGTACTGGCTGGCATTCAGGCTTTGAGAGGTGAAATGTCAACAAGAGTCCTAACAAACTGCATTTGAAGCCACCACTGTCCCCTCTACCCCTCCCCCAGCCCGTCCCTTTATTCCATTACTGCAACTACCCAAACTGGCCACCTAGAAGAAATATATTACCAATCAATATTAACATTACTGAGAACAGTGGATGGGTAGCTTCTTGTGACAGCAATTAACTGTCTAAAGTAAAACAGAAATGCGTTAGACTCCTCTGTGTTATAGATAGCTCTAGATTCAATATATGATGGCAAACTATCATTACATAAGTTAGCTTGAAAACTCATTTTGCAATTAACTAGACCAAAAACGTTGAAAAGAGTTCAAAATTTAAGATTGAAACTAACCGCATCGACAGATGTAAAAGGTTCCTAAGAGGTTCTTTATTGCAACACCTTGCACTTGGTTGCTTAAATCTATTGTTCACATTCTTCAATGTTATTGGTTTATTTGAGAAAAATGTTGCTAGCTTTTGTTCTGAAGTAACATTCTGATTGGTTAACTGGTTCGAGTAGCTAAACTATAGAAGCTGAACTGCACCAAAACTGAAAAAGATAACCAAGAGTCCATTAGCTATTTTATGATAACAGCACAAATTCTTGCACGCTCATTGGCTAATTTTTATCGTCACTGTGATGCAGCGAGAGCAAACAATTTGTTTGTTATTGTAAAAAAAAATGGACGTCAGTTTTTCATGTGTCTGTCCTGTTATAGACAATGTATTTTGTCATAACATTGTCAACGTAGTCGGTGGATCCACTAGGCTATCACCTCGTGGATCCACAGCTACTTTGACAATATTATGACAAAATTCATGATCAATAACAGGACAGATGCATGAAAAACTGAGTCAACATCAATTTGTTAACAAGTAAATGGGCAGCCTGCATGCAAAACTCATTGACAGTGTTTGGATATCTGATCTTAATTAGAATAGATTTTTATGATTTTATTTCTTCATTTTCTACTTTGTTTTAATTTGACAGAGAAGATCTATCAAACACTCAAGACTGAAGTTCATCAATAATACTCTGCTACGCATTGTATTTTTCAACTCTCTTTTTGACAGTGTTTGGAATTACCAGTATGGTGAAAAAGTCTTCTGTGTTTGGTATATTTCTTCTTGATCTATTCACTACTTGAAGCGAGCTCCTAAGTAAGATGGTGACCCAGTGTCCTTAAGACTGACAATGAAATGATGTCTAACCCATTGTAAACACAACTTAGTAAATGTGAGAGATACCAGTAACACTAAAGTGAAGAATATAAGAAAAAATATAAAACCTACCTAGACTTGTTAATACTGTGCTGAATGGTACTGTTTTACTAAATGTACTCAAAACATTATTAATAATGAATCAAAATAGTCACCTTCCCATGCAAGTACAAAACCCAATAAATTTCACAGGTGAAATTGTCACAATATCATTGTTATTCATGCCGGCTAGCAGGGTGTGTCAGTTCACAAACTATGATAACTCTTGTTTCTGCTCTGCCACCACTTGAACACCAAAACAAAGATGATTGCAAGGACTATTCCCAAAATAATTCCTCCAACAAAAGAGGCTCCGTCAAACTTTCTTCCACTTGTTGGTACTGGAGTAGGCTGCTTCAAGGGAACCTCAGTTACTGTTGGTGTTGGGGTCGAACTTGTTCCATTAGTTGTTACAGTACTAGACACGGTAGGGGCTGGTGTTGTTTTTGTGGGTGATATAGTGGTTGATGCAGCGGTTTTTGTAGTAATTGAGCCAGCTGACGCAGAAGCATCAGTTTCACTAGAAGCAACTGAAACAACAAACCAGATTTGAATTTGCCTACATTTATTAATTCATTTACCTGTTAAAGTGGATGCTATGACAAAAATCGCATATTTCCTACCTAAGTTATTTTAAAACAAACAAGTAGTGTGTATGAGAAGAAAAATGCTGTAGTTTAGACTTTTCAAGTATCTCCTTTCATTCCAGAGATATTCAAGTTTTTAAAATATGCAAGTGATTAGTTTTGTTTTCTTGCATGCTCATGTATTTATTTAATTGTGTCAGTTTCAGCAGCCCACCTAGAATAGCTTTGCTAACTGCGGGCTACAAAGGCCTTTTTTCTGTATTGTCAAAATAAAGTCAATGTTGTTGTTGTTGTTGTGATGACATCATACACTCAATCAAATTTTGATCAAATACGATAAAAAGAGATCTCAGCCAATTTGTATCAGCAGTATGATTCTACTAAATGTGCTCTACAGTATGAGCTTAACAGTTATGTTACCATGGCAACATATTAGGTTCTAGACCTCCCCAATATTTAGAGGCTGGTCACCCAACTAGTTTAGCTTTATAGTTACTTTAGGTGACCAGTTACTGTCACTTGCAGTGCAAATAAATGTTGCTGTTGTTTCTGACCACCTTCATCGTTTTGATATTTGCTAATGGTGCCTCATATGCATACTCCAGTCTCCATGTAAATGTGTTAGCTCAAGTTTGTGGCCTCATTTAACGTTTTCGAACTGAAAATCAGCAATTTCGTATTGAAATCAATTGCGTGGGGACAGGAAAAAAGTGAGTTGCCATGGTAAAAAAATTTTTCTTAGCCATAGGTGTGTTTCCTGTAGAATTATCAGCTTACCAAATTCAATGGTCTGCGTTGCAAATTCTCCAAGACAACTCTATTTATATACTTGATATAAAATGACATCATCAGTCATCTCATTCGCATATTTATGCACTTTTCAAACTTACATATCCTTAGAACAAATGCAGAAGATATTTGCAAACGGCAAACAGCATTTTTATTCTCTAATGAAATTCTATGTGATACATCTAAAACATCAAGCGGTAAAAGTTTGAACATAGTACCACTTTTGAAATTAACATTTATACAAAAATGTTACAAAATTTAGGTAGCAATTTTTGGCAAACCAGTAAGAAACTTTTCAACATTTAACAAGCACAAATGAGGCAATCCTATAGTGGAACTTCGATTTAACGAACCTCTATTTAATGAAGTCCTCCATATAACAAACAATACTCTATTATTTTGCAATTCTTTGATTCAGCACGTGAGTATGAGCCACGTTCACGGGTCATTGCTCTTGTCCATTCCACATGGGTTTTTCTGTTGTTGTCGTTTTATAAAGTTATATCGTGGAATATGCCTTTGTTTAAAATGTGGAGCAAAGACAAGCTGAACAAGAAATTCGTAGTGACTGAAAATTTTGCAGAACTTGTTTCCACAGTTGCTTTAACATGTATGGAGGGTGGGGGGATTTGACCCTCTTTGAAGCTCTAACGGGTGGGGCATTTGACTGTCTGAACTGGCAAAATAGCGGGGAGTTTGATCCAAATTTTTCAAAAAGTCAAATGCAATTTTTCAACATTTAACAAGCACAAATGGAGCAATCCTACAGTGGAACCTCAATTTAACGAACCTCTATTTAATGAAGTCCTCGGATGGGCGGTTTTGGAATTGACCGGTACATACTTTTTAATAACTGACTTGTTGTGCTTTTGACATGCAACAGTCATTTAATGTCTAGGTGTATTTCTGAACCCTTCAGACACAGCTAGTAGATAAATAATCAAACTTGGCAATGAAAATTAAAATTTAAAAGTTCTGTTACCGAGTAGGCACGCTGTCACGGCCTATTTAAAACTTAATCTGAATCAGATTTTCGAAGATAATTCCAAGGGGACTTAAACTTCCCTGCATTTCTTCATCAGCAGTTTTAATTATTATTATTAGCTAACCTGAACTGCACAAAAAAAAATACAAAGGGCCTCGTTTTGTTACATGTAAGCCACAGGCTAAATTAATCAACTTGCACAGATGTAAGCTTTAATGTGTCACAGCTGTATTTAAAGTCGGTATACGTGTCAGGAGTTAATATTCGAGTCGTGCAGAAGTAATTTTATATATCTTGATAGTTTAAGAGTACTTAATTGTTCTTTATGTTATGTATCAAAATATTTTACGTTCGATTTGGAACATTTTATGCTTATATATTACGTAGCTTTATATAATTTTTGGATTTTTATTTTGTCTAACATTTTGCCGTGCAACTTTCACCGAAATCTCGATGAACTTAATTTTGTTGATGTCAAAAGCAGCACCAAATAGTCGCACAATTCAGTAAACCGTCCAATTTTGCAAACGGAAATCAGAACGTCGCCGAATCGAAACGACGCTAGAAACGGTTCGCGCTGCAAGGGGTAAACACAAGCTATATTGTACCTTACCTGTCCATGTCAGAGACATAAAATAAACAATCAGTAACAAGGCCAATACACGCATCTCTACTCGCAGTCCAGGGATAAACATCATCCTTGCTGAGAAACAGATTGTAGTTATCTGTCGCAGGGCAAGCTACGAATCGGGCTCTTCTTCGAACGAGAACCAAATCTTGCCTTTGTGGGAGGGGGTGAAGGTGTCCCTTGCCCGACACAGAAAAAGTTGATAGAAAGAAAAAGGGCATGTCTCCCACAAAAACATTCAATTTCTTTATTCGATTCATCTATGAGCTTTTTTACACAGTCTGTTTTTACACCCAAAATAGTAGAATAAGCTCAATGCCAAGGGTGAAAAATTCGAGTTACATCTCCCCACCCTAGAGGAGTAATTGGTGTTGCCACGTATGAATGCCGCATGTGTCGCCGAATGTACAGTTGTCAGGCCGAAGCCGCTGACCAAAATTTCTTAACAAAGAATTCGAATT
>JAHPZR010052503.1:0-21296 GCA_019787425.1 Platygyra sinensis
AAGGTGACTGTTGACGATTCTCGATTACACAAAGACATCAATAGGTCCGAGAAATAGCAAAAAAAGTATACCGGCTTTTCTATAAATTTAGTTAGGAAAATTATAAGCAACAGAAGTCAAGAAAGGGTCTTTAAACAGCAATGAACTAATACAAACTCTAAATTCAAAAGTTTTTTATTGCTAGCAGGGGGCTAATCCGATGGCTTCCTTATTGTTCTCTTCAACAACAAATTCACCGTAAACAATGCAAAAACTGTCCTTGACTCAGACTTCGGAAGTGTCAATGGAGGCTTTCTCACTTCCATCACCTGTCTTGAAGGCAAGTGTTAATTGCCTTTGTCGGAGGTAAATGAAGCAGTAAATAGTGTGAATAACTCAATTAGAAGTTCTTTCTTGCTTCGATATTGACAGCATTTCCAGTCACTGATTACTTGAACGGCTAATTCTACGGAACTACCCTCGTCTATAAATCACCGCATGTCTATGAATAAGAACTTCAAATTTGCGGAACGTTTGTGGGCAATCAACGACGACGGAAAGATATAAGAACAAATTATATCCAAAAGACAGAGACAATTTACAAACACTAAAGTTTGTCAAACAAAGGTGTTTTCTCGCGCAGTATGAAATAATACTCAAGAAATTAGCAAAACAAATTCAAACTGTGCAATAAACTTTTACAGGGATCACACGCACCAAAAAATAAAAAAACAACCTCTTTCAAGGGAATTGCAAGAGCACAGGAGCCAATATTTACCGTTTGGAGAAAATGGCGTCTTCGCATATTACAAGGAATACAATATCAAAAAACTGTGCAATTTTTAAGGTGGAACGCATATAAAATACCTACAAAAATCAACAATTTAGTCCCAAAAACAAGCAAGTTCTAGTAATCGTGCTCAGTCAATATTTTCTGTTTTGGTCGATGAATCCGGCAGTCAGTGAACATGACCGTTTGGTACATCTTAATACAACATCTATATCTGCTTTACGACTATAATATCATCTGTTTTGGCCTAGACATGAGATTGTGATGGAGTTAGACGTTTATTTATTATATCACCCTAAAAAGAAACCTGAAGAAGTACAAGTTCGGTCCATTCGAGACTATGGCCTTTCCCCAATGCACCAGGGCACTTCCACAAAGTAACCTTAATCGAATGGCTGACTATATATGGAGAGTATACGACGAGTTGCTCTTAACTAAGATCGATATGTTTTAGTAAAAGTTTGTGCAAATATCCAAATCTTTCGTTTCTTCTTCAGTGTTCAACTGAAGATGAAGGCAGATAGAACCAAACACTTCCTCAGCTCTGTTGATTTTTCTCGGAAAGGGAGCGCAAAGAAATGAAACTTTCAATGCAATGTTTTTAAAAACTTCGTAAACTCGGACGCGTATTTGTTCCAACCAGTATACTTAGATCTCTTTATCATGACCAATATTAAGAAAAACATGAAACCAGAAAACTCACAGCCTCTTAGCAGACGACCTGAATTTAACGACACACCGAATGTAAGCGCCATTCAAAGAACAGAAGGATCGATGTAGCTCATGTTCTGAATCAGCCTGCATTCTAAGCAACTAGAAAAAGAAAAACATGTTTGTTTTCCATCGTTCCCAAAAAGCATCGGAGTGATAGTAATGCAAAATTTCAAATTGTGAACTAACTACATAAAAAAAGAAAAAAGTTCCGTTCAAGATCTCCGACGCAGCCACCTGATTGCTGCTAAAGGAGTGCGTCCCCGGCCAAAGGATCAGAAACAATAAACTTTCAAATCATAAATCTTTGCGTTACATTCGAAATCTTTGACAGTTTGTCGAAATATTGCTTTAGGGTTGAAGGAAACACTTGCAAATATCATTGATTTTTTTCTTAAGTTTTTTTTTATTAAAACGATTTTCAAAGGTTTCGTACTTATTTAAGAAAGGTGAAATATATACTTCTTGTCTTTAACGTTTTTATTGGATTCTTTGTAATGGCGTGGACATTTAAGGATCAGGTGAAGAATGGAAAACACATGAAACACGCCTCTCGTCTGTTTCAGAATAAGCACCTTTGAAAAGTTACACAAAAAGGTTAAGTGCTCATACGTCTTTTCCCTTGGATGCAGCAGAAATAGGTTATTTTACCCAACGTGGCTATTGTGTTTTCGCTCCATGGCGCATTTGGTATGTTTCATAATATCCCGCTGGGCAGGCATTGCGTTAAATTCATCAAGGAAGATTCATGCATTTCACAGCGCGAGAACAAAAAAACAAAAATCTGCTAAACAAAATCGAATTTGTGCTCAAGGAATCATAAAAGTTTTAACAAAAAATGACATCATTCACTGAAGGTTCTATTTTGACAAAGCTAAAACGCTGCAGTATGCTCTGTTGAAGCAGATAACAGAGGTTGAAAGGGAAAACACGAAATTGAAAGAAGAATACACTGACAAAATCGTCTTAATGATTTTTTCCAGAAGTTAGTTTCTCTAATGACTATTCCTACCGGCTTAAATTTCAATCTCGTGGACGAATTAAACACAAATTACGCAAAGTTCATTAGACCTTTTCCGCCCAAACTTCATTATGCTGTGCGAATTAGGAATATCCGCCGAAACGGACTCTGATCCATGCCGCCAATTTTGTACTTCTGAAAGAATGGAAATATAAAACGGCTTTTCGTTAAGTTTGTGTGATCAATAATCACACAATACTAATTTTCGGCTACGATTGTAATTCCTTTATTCATATTTCTTTTTAATAACCCGGTGCTAAGTCGCAATTAGGCGATTAATTGTACTATTTATTACCTTCTTTCATTACCGTCTTTCATGTGCCCCATTGGCAAAGGGAAATGGGCGTCTACAGTTCAAAATGGCATTGAATCTTGACAGACCAAACCACAAACTTCACTAAGCTTCAAACACCCCTCCCGTTTGAAAACTACAATTCATAAAACTCAGAGATTAAAGACATGTAATGTATACTTTAGAGCCAAATTTGATCAATGATGAGGTAACCTCTTTATCTTTAGGTAAACACACATGCAATGTCTCAATTGAGTCAGGAAAAACGGTTTATTTCGGATAGGAAAAACAATGGCTTTACGTGAAGGCAGACAGTCGCAGTTTCCTTATCAAAGATTTATAGCGAAAGCTGTTTTCATTAGATCGCTACTACTGAAAAAAGGAATTGAAAACGACGGAAGGAATATCTTGTACGTTGCTTGTATAACTTAAGATAATAATTTTGAATTCCTTTTTAGTACACCATGTGCGTGTATGCACGGGTTATGTAACAAGTAATGTCAGCCTACAATCGAACTTTTCCGTAGCAAAGCAAACGAAATCTAGAAATATTTTCCAGCTTTGACGAGAGGTTTCAACCTCTGTGGTGAGATTCTCCACGAATTGAGTTATGAGTCTCTTCAAAGACTTTCTAAAATAACCTGAAGTAGATGATGGTTATTTTAGGCTTCTAAATTTTCTCCTTGTTATGTACTGCAACACGGTACAATAACAAAAAAAAATGAGAAGCAACAGAACCAAAAACTTGTGGAGAGCTTGAAAAAAGGTCTACAGGGATGACTATTGAAAAGCCAGAAGGAATGCATGGCCATATTTAAAATTATGTATTTGTATAGATTGTTTCCAGTCAAATCTTTCGACCAGAGACATCACAAGCAACCTGTGAGGTAATAACTAAAAATTTTTAAAGCCATTACCCACATGAAAGTCCACATGAAAAACTTGGACATGATTGAATTTTTATTATCTTAATTATCTTTGTTGGAAAATTAAATGGACGATTCCCTTCACAACATAGACGAGTTTTCTTGTTTGCCTTCATGACAAAACGTAGGACATCAAATTGTACTATTTTCTGTAGAAATCTTCAATTACAGGCTATAACTATAGAATCTGAAAAGAGCACCTTATGACCTACACAAGTCATTAATTCCAGCTAGTTTTTAGCGTCACTGCTATTAGCAACTGTAAGAAAATCAACCGCCATATTTCTGAGCTGAGTAACTTGGAAATTATTATTTTCATCAAATTAACAGGACGTCAAATTGAAGACAAGATATGAATCAACACTTCCAATAAGCCATTTAAAAAAACATTATGCTTATACTGATTCCTCGACCCGAAAGACAGCAGAGACAGTGAACGCACTTATATCGCGGCAAGATACTGAGACGGCATTTGAATTTCTAAGACAGGCGACTGTTATTCGTTTGGGAACCGTGCCCTTATCAGAGTAAGCTAAACATTTTTGTACGTTTCTGACGTTTTAGTAGAAGTAACCTCGATTGCAAAGAAAATAAGACACAAATTTTAAAAATGCTACATTCAAACGGATTCAGTGCAAACGAATTTTGTAAACGAAAAACAAAACTACAACAAATTTGTTTGTCTGTATGACACTCACGAATTTTATCTTGACAAACGATCAGTTAAGGCACTCGAGTCGTTAGCTTCATGACGTCTTCCCGCTTCCAATAGCGTGTTTTTAACCACCATCGTTATCGTCAACAGTTTTATGGTTTTAGTACACGCACGAACTCATAACATGGGCTGGAAAGGCATGTATTCATCTGAAACGAAAAGCAGAATTTGTTAAAACTGTGTTCAGATTTCAACCTGACGGTAAAAGTTCTCGAACGCAATTCTTAGCTTAAGGCGCTTGTTTACGACACTAATAATCCTACAAAGGCTGTGACAGTCTATCTTCACCGTTTGAGACCTATGACAAGATAAAATGCTTTCTGTGACTTCTCTGATAGAGAACGCAAATTTGCATGTTTTGAAATTCTTAGCATTTCGAAAAAAATACATCTAAAATTAAAATCTGTCCTTGGACCTGATCTTCAAATGATATTATTACACTAAAAGAATTGACAATGTTGTTTTGAACTTTATCGCCGTATTTAACGCGCCTTACACGATTTTTTAAAAGCAACAAAGTGTTATTAGATTTAAGCACGAATATCAACACTTCATGTAATTTATTTCATTTATAAAAGTACTATAATATAGGTTTTCGTGTGTATTCAATATAAACCATCAACCAGATTGTATTCTAAAACCTAAACTATCATGGAGATAGAAGAGCAGTAGAGCTAATGAATGAACGTGCCATCAGAAAATCATCAAAGATTTTAAAAACGCAACAAAGGAATATTCATGGTTGTGGATAGCGTCAGATCCCACAGTTGACAGGGTGTAGGGAATTTTAGAGTCGTTCCTCGACCTTAGCAACTGAAATAATAAAACCCGATATATCCCCTGTCAGCGTGAAGACAAGTAGCATAATACCTCAAGGTCCAAATCACAATGCCTTTCACAAGACATACACGTTAAAAGTAAAATTTGACTCAAACTTAACCAAATTCCAAAGGTACGTAATAACTCCACTGATGTCTGTCTATGCGGAAACCGTAGAGTGGCAAAATTCCAAGCTTGTGGTAGAGGATATTCTCGAGTGTTATTAGAATTATTCATATCAAAGCTGATTTACAGACACTATTCTTTTTATTACTAGCTTTTAGTCTGTTCACGTGCTCTGCAGTTCCCGCCTGAAAACTCCCAAATATCGTTTACGAAACATCAAATAAAATCAACCAAATGTGAGTCTTCTATCGTTTCAACCATTCATTAATTTACCAAAATTGTCCTTCATTACAAAATTGAGCTACAATATCTCGTGCAGTTTCGTAGAAAAACTTATAAAGTATGGAGCATTTTCCTTTTCATATTTTTTGAAACACTGGCCTCAAACAACGCTTTCGATATATCACCTCTAAACAGCAAACTGTAACATGGAGTGCCACAGTTGTGGTATCAAAAAGTATAAATTTTTCACACGTTTGTCGAACTTCTCCGCGCTGGGTGTATCTACTAAATATTTAGAAAAACTCGGTGGATTTGATGTCACCTAAAATCTCAGATTTAATTTGAGGACACATAGGGGAGGCATGAAGTCGACGCTAAATAGATAAAACGCCATGCGGACTCCATTTTGTGCCTGTTTTCAGTTAAGATTTTATTTCAACCACTGGTGAAAACAGTCGGTCACAAATACGATATAATAAGATCTACAAGACTGTCAACCATGACTGGTCTAACGAGGTAAAAATGATTACATTTTACTTAATTACAGGCTTTGGTTGCAAAGGAGACTTAATGCCAGAAAACGAGCCTTTATGATTAGAACCGCAACAATCTTTAGCGTAGAGAACACGAAGAATAAAATTCTACGTCTGAATTTCATAAGCAAGTCATTCTGAAGTTACATTCGATCCACAGGAAATCTTGGCTCTGAAATAACCTTCATCTTGTAATGCAAATGGCGCAAGTTTATTATGAACTTTTGACATCTATCTATTTTGACACCAATGAAATATTGAATCCGCATGGAAAAGATACCAAAACTACACTGACCTAACAAGAAGTGAGAATAATTTCAAAGTATTTGGGTATTCCTTTCTACAATTTCTTCTTGTTATATACTGCAATTTTTATTATGTTAAAATAATAAAGATCTTGAATCGAGAAAAAGTATTTAGAGTACATGTTAAGTTATAGTCACCGTAAGCGATTTTCAGAATTTATATTTGAGCTGAATTCGGAGAGATACTAAGTTATCCAGTTCTTATTTTAAAGGTGATGTCATGGGAGTTTGGATGCTACCTTTAAAACAACGAAAACACATCATTTTTAGCGATTAAGACTTTCAATGACTTCCCGTTCAGCGAGAAATACTTAAGAAACAAGAAGAAAGCTAATGTAGACTTAACTCTCTCTTTAAGGCAAACCAATGGCACTGAAAATACATATGCCTATTAGCGAGCTATCATTGAGTTGTAAGAAAGAGCTCGCGTGCACTCCATAACTGAACAGAAAGGAGATTTTGCTACTAAACAATAACAATAAAACCTACAATATAAATGACACTGATAAAGAAAAAAGTAATAAAAAACAATAAGGAAAGATCCAATATCTCAGATAGTTCTCTTTTCTCAAGCTTTACTGTAAAGTTATTCCGAACACTACTGATAAAACGACCAGGAAAATAATAAATAAAACCAATAAAAGTCATCTAAGATTCTTAAACATGAGAAAGCCAAGGCAGCCAGTTAAACATGGTCGGGTTTTTTTTCCAATTTGACCAAGGATTTTTTTTGTTAACACAAATTACATAGTCCGTTATTTCGGATTTAACGACAAAAACTCGCAGATTTGATGAATGGCTGGCAAGAAATATAAAAATTTACCTAGGATATAAGGAAAAATGACGCTGAACTGATAGGCGTTCTTAAAAACCGCAAGCAGATGGTAAAAGCTTTATTTGTAGTCCTAAGACGGTACAATATCGCAAAAACCACATTAAAATCATAGTACATTTACATTTTCGGCGAACGCCAAAAAACTGTTTACGACAAGTCCGATAGTGAGGAGCTGGTGGTGTCTATAGATCATACAGATAAGAGAGAGAATTAAAACAAACCAAATACAAAGACGGCTACATAGATTTTTCTTTTTTGAGAAGACGCTAACCGATTTATTTCTGACGTAATTTCAGCAGCATGCGGAATCGTTTTCGTAGTTTACGCATTTTCAGTTTCACGAGTTCTTCTGTTATGTTCAATCCACTCAGTTGCCTTGATAGGAGATCCGTTCGCCGCTGTGCTGGGTAAGGTTGGGTGTGTGCCCCATTCGGTGCTCGCCGAGAATTTGTTTTTAAATCAGATATTTAAAAGTCGTCAGCGTGTTTTAGCGACATGATGTCTCGAAATCCTGGCTTCTTTGAGTAGAGCACCTGCTCCGAGGCACATTCAAGATCACGTTCACGAGATGGTTTCCCTTCGCCTACTCACCATTAAAATTCCCGCCAACAGTCTGCTACTTTAGGACGATTTTTGAAAAGATCGGCCACTAAAAGAGTTTGACTTCTCAAGGCATTCTTTACCGAGAACACAAAAATTTCGAAATTAGCTCAGTATCAACACTTTAGATTTATTTCATTTAAATTTTCACCCACTGAAGAACCTTTCAGATAATAATACTCAGTTTAAACTTTGTAAAATTCGTGGCCTAATTTGCAACGAATCTTCTGGTTAATATTTTGTTTTAGCTTTTAGATAAGAGAGATACAGGGAACTGAAAGAATCGATAATCAGCAATGTAATAACTTGGGATTTAGGTATCAGAAAATTTGCGCTCAACTACAATAGATATTCATAAATAATTCTACTTTTCCTAACTTGAGCTTTACCAAGAATATAATAGCTGTAACCAAGCTTGTTTCACCATGATTCTACCTGAAAAATAGATTACCTTATCGACTAAATTCGTCAAATCACGAGTTTTTCACTCCACCGTCGATGCATTCTCCAACTGACCTTGTTCTCTTCATACGAATAGCAACATAGCAATAGATGGAGTCCGCTGTCTGAAGGAATAAGACAGCTTCTACTGTCATCGGACGCTTCTCGCCACCTAAGTACACTGTATACACTTGGGCTTAATAGTGTCTGTTTCACCACCCGTTCTATATATTTATAAACGATAAAGTGAACAAAATAGACAAAAATTAAAGCAAGACATGTATATATCCGATGATTAACCGCGAAATGGATCTTGTTCAGCACAGTTTACGGAATTTGAGTCCATTAGGAGCAAAGGTTGATTTAAAGATTGTCATAATCAGTGTACTTCGTCTAATTTCTGGAATATTTTGTACATTCAGGACCGAGCACTTTAACAATGCTTTTTAACTCACGGGTGATATATACATGAAGGAAAACAAGCTATGTTTCTCCTTTCTCTTTCTGTGCAAATAAGCCATTTTTGGCCGAGACAGAAACTGAGAACTGACAACGATACAGGCCGCATCTCAAGATGGAAACAAGAGATCTTCTTTAAGAAAATTTAATTTATTTAACTCAATCATATAGGTTTCGTTTTGTGTTCTCATAAAAGACTATAAAACAGTTTAGAGTACGCCATGAAGTTTTTGAAAGAAATTGCTTAATGTGTATCAGACATATTGGTTTTTAAGGGTCTAAAATGAATAGTCTGCTGTAATAGTCGAATCAGTATGAATGCTAAATTTAATATATTAAAAAAGAGAAACAAGGGCTGCAAGAACAATATTAGATTTAAGTTTTGCTGACAAGTGAATTGCTATCAGTTTCAGATGTGACGCTTACTAGAAAGCTCAGCATTCTTCGAGCATTAAGACTCGTTTAATGTTTTCAAGCCTGGTCTGTGTATTCTGTTGTGAGTGCGAGTCAAATGCTTTATTCAAAATTCAGGTGAGTCATCCAGCTTCGTGGAAAAGCTTAGCATGTTTGCTCTGGGATTTTCTACGCGAACAACTGAGGTCTGAAAAGTCCCTGACATTATTTTTGGATATCTATTGTGACTTAAGCTCAAACATTTTTGCCGTGGGCTCAAAAGTCAAAATGTTGCCACTTTATTTAGCCAGTATACCAACGTCAGGTGGAGGCGGAAGGGGGTTGCAATAACAATATTGTTTTGGCGGGAAAATCAGCGCATAGCGCGAGGTTTAGTCACGAATGCTAGAAACGTCGCGAAGAGAATTTCAATCATTTTACACCGAACCGCATCGCCTCTCTTTCTTTGGAGATTAATTATATTTAAATGATAATCCACTCGGGCGCTAAGTATACAGAAAGTCTAATGCCATGAAAACAACAAATACAAAGACAACACGTTGCACGAAAAAAGAAATCGTGTTTTTGCCCAGACAATTTTAGTGCAGGTAGACGACAAAAAAACTGAAATTTTAGACATGACCACCTCGAGTAAAACTACTTTCTAGATATCACATACCAAGAGTTTTCTTATTTAAATATCAAATTGTTTTCTAGTCAACAAAGGACACTTCACTGTGTTTGTGATATTAAAAGTGCTGGTTTGAGGTCGGAACAATGGATCGGAACTACTCAAATAGCAGATTTAAGCGGTCATATGTAGTCGCGAAATGTCACATGGAAACGCTTATGAGCAGGCAAATAAACCAACATTACTTTAGGATCTTTGTACAGCGCGATTTGCACAAATTAACTTGCAACGATAAATAACATATTTTGAGAGTCACTAGCCTGCAAAGTAAAACTTCGCAGTGTATTTTGTTGTTTTTAACAAAGTAAGTAATTACATTAAAAATGTCGTATTTTCATTGTGCAAAGCGCTTGCGATATCTTTAGCATTAAAAGTTCTTTTTCATTACTGTTTCTTGAAGCACGCGGTTTTATTATGTTCTTTGTACGAACACATTCTAATCAGTAAATTTCGTTGTAATTAATAATTAATCAAAGCCTCAACCCCAAATAAGTAACATAAAATGAATATTTCTGTTGAGTCAATGCTTCGGTCATAACACCTTAGGCTAAAAAAATATTGAAATACTGACAAGCGCTGAACTAATTGAAACTTCTTTTAATTAAAGGCAAATTGATTTGGCTTTCGTGCGCAGCGATTGGTATTTAAAATTTGTTCCCTTTCTTTTAATACAATGCCAAGAACTTCTTCCCTCGTTCACAGAAAATTATTGTATTTCAATATTCAGATGACTTGATTTCTATCTTAGTGGGTTTTGCTGGTTGGGTATCTATACAGGTAAAAATGAAATCAATTGGAAAATGAAGCAAATTCAGCCGTTATATTGAAAGTTTCAGCATATTTGTAAACCTTCAGGAACTATACCTGTCTAAAAAAGACTTTTTAAATTCACGAGAAACCAAATTAGACACATTATCTTATCTCTTTCGGATATCGTCTCGAATTTACAGATAAATTAGTTTTCTAAAGATTCATTTGGCGAATTAGTATAGGAGATTTCTATTTCTGCGTAAAGAAAAACAATGTAATGTTTATCAGAGATTTCAATAAGTATAGTGAAAAAAGTAATGTAACCATCAAAAGTCGCCAAGTCTCTCTCGATTGCAGGAAAAAATTCAACATTTCACCCCCTGAACAGACATTTGCAGAATTCATTGAGGCCATGGAAATAATAACTATGTAAAAATGTTAATGGTGCAATTTAGAAATTTTATTAATTTCAAGGTAATCATCCCGGCTTCTTTGCAGCTGTCCGAATGAACTCGTATTTTGTACTTTCTGTTTGTCACGCATAAAGAAACGCATTCAAGTAAAGCCGAGTTTGTACAAGGATTTCCTCTATCACGAGCAAAAGTTATTGGTATCTCTCTTAAGCTTTTCTCTGGACCATTAAACCCTTTGTGTTATTGCAAGCAAAGTTGTCGTCAGTGATTAAGCAACTTCCTTTTCATTGCAAATGATGTGCGAACGTTTTTCAAAGTTGTTTTGGAGTCACAATCAAATCAATACTTTTGGATGATTAAGCTGCCAATCGATATTTGCGACTGCAAAATGTTAAAAAGTAGTTTATTCCTCATGTCATGAATCTTGCCATGTAGGTGGCATGGGGTTAAATGCCATATAAAAACCCTTCAGCGATCGCATGCCGGCCGGTAATTATTTAAAAACCATACGAAAATGTTAGTTTTCTTTAAAGAACAAAAGCTGTAAGCTAAACATGTTTGAGTAATTAGGAAAACGATGAAACAGTCATACACAGTGAATGAATACAAAGGGGTTTGTCAAACTTGAGATCAAGGAGTTTCTTTAGCGCGGCACGAGCCGTGTTTTTGTGCATGCCTGGTAACGCTACAGGATTCTTTTTTAAGGGGGAAGTGTGGGTCTGCCTCCCGCGTGTTTCGTGGAAATATTCACGGAAGAGGAAATCGTATCAATAAATGCCTTGCCCAGAGCTATACGACCTCACAATCCCGCTTGATTCCAAAAACCAAAGAAAAATTACATTAAATTCGACGCCAAGATGTCGAACTTCATCTTTCGTGCCCCACGAAAGCCTGGAGCTGATGAAAGCAAGTGCTATCGATTTAATTAACAATTAATATTTTATTAATCACGTTAATGACGATTCAGTTTCGTCTAATCACGGCCTATTTGATCAATTATTTGAAAGCCAAAATACTTCATCACAAACAAATGCTCCTTAATTAAGAGAATTACTGTGAGCGCTACATGGCAAGAGCCGCGATAGAAGCGAACCCGTGAGCGAAACGCGCTCGAAAACTCATTGTAATTACGCGCCGTCGAGTAAGGAACGCGCTAGGAGCCGATAGAAGATTGCGCACTGAAAGGCGAAAAAATTATATTACGAGCGCTTAATTTGCCATGCTCTCATGTTCAATTAGCACAATTAAATATTAATATAGAGTGATTTGCTTACATGCTTTCTGATCCGGTGGTGACACCTGACATAATTTTATTAGAAAATAGCACCACGGCGCGCTCTGATTGGATGGCCGCGGCTATAGATATTAAATCCAAGGTAATAAGCACTCTACAAAGAAGACCGAAAGTTTGGCAGAATCGCAGAAGATTAGTAATGGAGCCATCGAACGACGCGCACGGTCCGGTGAGAGGGCCTGCCATGGATCACCGCGAAGATCATACAACGACTTCTTTGCTGGAATTAGTGCCAAGTTTGGAGCACTCGATCGTAGGAATACTCAATCACAACGGCGAGCTAAACGATCAGGATTCAGGTAGGGTCTATCTTGTTAGGGTAACAAATCGTCGAAAATTTTCTGGTCATCATTCACATTAACCCAGCTTTATAAAAAATAAATTTTCTAATGACTTGAGTGAGAGCTCGTTCTAATTTAATTCACTTTATATCTGCCTCAACAGATAGCACCAAGAACGGTTGTGTGGACGGCAAGAGCTCCCCGACCGAGCACAGGAAGATTGATACTGTTTCTCTCGATGATGAAGATAGAAAGGCTACTGATAGCCAAGGCGTCAAACAGAAGCGACATCGCACTCGCTTCACACCGGCTCAGCTCAACGAGCTAGAGAGATGCTTCGCTCGCACACACTACCCGGACGTGTTCATGCGAGAAGATCTTGCAGCGCGAATTGGTCTCACCGAATCGAGAGTTCAGGTACAAGCCTTTAAATACCGGCTATTTATGATTAACTCGATATCAATGGGAGAAAAATAGCAGTTTAAGGATCTTTTGGTATAATGAAGTTTATGTAACGGTTTGTTTTGCGATGGAAAACAAAAACGCTCGTTTCGTATAAATAGCTCTTAATCTTTGCCACTTTTACCTGAAAGTCAGTTGTACATGGTAAGCATACTAGTTAGAGTTTAGTATCTGATTTCTGTTAAATGATAAAATCGTTTATGTCGCCACCAATTTTTTCCGGCTATAATGATATATTTGTATACTTTTGGCCCTAATCACTTTCACACTGCGGAAAGATTTGTACAAACCTTTCACTTCAAAGAAACTGTCCCGGGACATTATGCCAGAAAACGCGCAATATTTGCGGGAAGAAATCAAATTCTATTGCTGCGAGGACGATTTATTATTTTTATCGCGAACACAACAAGACTTGCCTTTGTGGTATTAATTTGGTTTTTGTTTTGAGATACGCTTAACCGGCGGTCTTAAGCGAACGAGAAATGGCACGTTCCTTGCGGCTAAATTTACTGACGATAACAATACTTAGTGTCATAACATATATATGCGTTTAAAAGCCATATATTTATTCTATCGTCTCTTATTTTCGGGGATTTTAACCGTTGGCGTGGCAGAAGTCCTATAAAGAAGGCAGACCGCACATTTCTGAATGTACACAATGAATAGATTATTAAAAACACATTCAATAGCATTGGCCAAAATAAACCCATTGGAAATTCTAATGAAGGAAGCTTAAACGGAAAAGGTCTCTCGTGATTTTTAAAAGTTATCTTAGCTATTATGACTAAGAAGTGCAAGTGAATAATAGACATAGAGAAAGGGAAGCTATTATCTTCTAACAGTGTGTTGCAATTGTCAAGCGAAGCGTGTTTACACCAGCCAAAAATAATTGCTTTTAAGCTTTATCCAGAATCGAGAGCCTACTTTCCTTTCTTTGGCTTTGGATCAGTTTAATTGGGAGCTCTCTCGTTCGCTGTTCTGGATACTCCATTAGAGTGCCGAAGCATGTCAAATTTCGTTATCAAAGATTCGATATTAAACGATGGAAATTAGCTGCAGCTCGCCTCCAAACACCTGTTTCAATACATTTTGTGCTTTGATCGCAGACAGCTGAAATTCTTACTTTAGTTTTGAAAGTTTTCGTTCTAGAAATACAACGTGGTTTCGTCGTCGATGCACGGAGCGCGTTATCTCCATCTGTGGTGAAGTCGTCTCTGGTGCGATTTTGTAAATAACGCCATATCTTCAATGAACCAAGAAAATACTCTTTACAGACTGTTTAGAATGTCTACGCTTGTAATACGTGAATTTGAAAAGTCACATGGAAGATATTAAATTCTCCCCTGGAGCTAATGAAGGTTTTCAAGCTCGGTTTGTGGAGTTTTAAGGTGGCTCTTGATCGCGTCGAACGAGATTTCAAGAAAGACAATGGCTTCTGAAGTGGAGCGGTCTCGTACGCTGAACCGAGCAGCTTTGGAGAAAAACGTGATTTGAAAGACAAAGCAACGACCGGTGTTTTTGAACATAATTAGAATAGCTCAAAAGCGGGTAGGCTTGGCTCTGCAGTAATTACGTTTTTCATTTCACCATGTTCTTGGCCGCGTTCTTATAAAGGAAAGCGAAGTTAAGAAGTGGATTACCTCAAAACCGCCTGAGAATTAAACCGGGCACGGCATCAGACCCTGTTTACTTAGAAGAAATATTTGGCATGGTTCACAATCCGCTATTCTGCTCTACATTCTGCAGCAGAACATAGTGCCTTTTAATAACTTGGCAATATTAAACTCCATTCAAGCAGTAATCGCGATTCGTCAGTGACAGGCTTTGATCAGGACAGCATGCACTTTACTTCCGCTTATATTGCTAGCAGTTACGGCAGCGAGTAATAAAATTAAGGATAATTATGACAAAAGTAGAGTTCGTATCGAGTTTAGTTATACGTATTGTCGTGCGTGATTGTTCCGAGAAACTAAATGATTAGGATCACAAAAGAATCATGCATTTGACCACAATTATGCTATTTTCGTCTGTTACTCAACGACTTATAAATCAAAAAGTCACTACAGATACATTTGCACATGGCATTTAACCGTTCTCTTTTAAATGGCACAAAATTTTTTTTTCGTTTTTGGTTTTTAGAAAGGAATTCTATTAATATTGTGTCAAATTCACTCATGAGTACCAAAATGCTTTGCTCCGATTAAATGGAGTCCGTGTTTGAACACCAAACATTTTAACGTGTACGTGTTATTGAGAAGGGGCTTCTTGTACTTTTAAGGTGATCAGATTGTTTTGAACAAATCGTAGCAAATTGAAAACATTAGCCAGCGCCACGGGAGGCAAATTTTTAGGCGTGTCAAACCGATGCTTCTTGCTATGAGAGGGAGATAAGCATGGACGAACCCAACCCCGCGAAAGAAAAACCAAAACAATTTAACCCGAGCTTTTAAACGTTTGTGTACAACTTAAATTAATCGCAAATTGCAAGAAAATGCGACCAGGAGCATTAAATGTAACTTAAAAATCACATTTCATTTAATTCTGACGCCTGGACTTAGTTTAAGTTGTACTTCTGTTGACACAAAACTTTGTATACGAAAAATGTCGTCGCGGGCTAGCGCGCTGCAGCCGTGCTATAGGGATTTGATGTATTGCGACAAGTCAGACACGCGGCGGTATTGCACACCAAGGCAATACCATGACTTATTTACCGGGATATTTTCTGAACCATTGTACAAAATATTCTATAGCGGTCGGCACATTGGCGGCACGGACCTGTGTTTGCTTTAGAGGTATCGATAGGTTACGCCGGGTTGATCAAAGTGTAAAATGAAAGCATCAAGTCTTTTGTTTGCGTTTCCTTTTTCAAGCAAAAACCGAAACTGCAAAGAGGATAGAAAAACAATTTGGCCAATGTACCGTTGTCAAGGAAATGTGAGACTTTCATGGTTGTCTGCTCGTCAAATGAGTTGCTACACTGCAGCTTGTTCAAGTCTGTTAATTCGGCTTTAGCTTTATTAACTACGGTAGACGAAAGGGCCAGGAGCGGTATATATCAAAGATTGGGGCCGGTGAGAAAGTAGCCGGCCTCACCAGTAAGAATGTTACTATATATTCAGTGAAGGTTATTAAACAGAAGCTCCCTTTGTCGGCAAAAGACTACTTTCATTATGGCAAATCTGTGGTAAACGAACTTCTAAAACTAATAACAAATGGGTGAGATATGAAAAAAGGTGGAAAAAGTACAGAGTGTGCACTCTAGAAATACAAAGATGAAAGATAAGTACAGATTTCTTCGCCATCAAACAACTATTTACTCAAAACGATTGTATAACACACTTGGAAAGTTATTCACATTAACCCTACAAAAAAAACCGTCCAAGACATGTAGCGAGGGAAGATGAACTTTTTAGTGGTGTATGTTGCACTTAACTAAAGTAAAAGCGCGTGTCTAACACGAGCCACAAAGAAGCCAGCAGAATCATATTTCGTACTCGAAAGATTTCAAAATTATTTCTGTAAACGCTTGAAAAATTACCTTAAAATGCATGAAGATACAGGAATATTGCTCATTTCCCTCTCTTGACTTAACATTCTGACGAAATTAGGGCAACGGAATACGAGAGGATAAGCTTTTATTTAGAAAATGCCTTAGGGAACTTTAATGTGTGTGGCATATGCTTTGGGGTGCGTATGAAGACTGGCGGCCGGTGACACTTTGTTACAGAGAAACGGGTACCAGCTTAAGATCACTTTTCACAGCATTAATCTTTGTCAAGATCACAACCGAAATTCGCTACATTCGTTCAGGCACAAAGTTTTCTGAGAAATCTTTGATTTCCCCTATTCAAACAGCAGCTGCGAGTCTGAGGAATACGTGAAAACTTATAAAGTGTTTTTCGTGGGCGTGAGCGTCCATCTGCTCTCTCTAGTTCATCATTTCTCTCCTTGCGGTAGAGCTAAAATAGCTTTTTAAATCGATACTCAAGTATTATTTATTATAACTAAGGAAAGGCTCTGAGTTTTGTTCTGCATGTCTTTGCTCTGTTCAAACATAAGTATCATTTTAGTTGTTAACTGCGCTGACATTAATTTTCTTTATCGTCAAATTGGAGCCTTGTTATATTGATACAAAATGTTAACATTTAACGTGCTTTCTCGAATTTCTTAGACATGAGTTTTTGTTAGCAAGGTAAGCAATTTTTCCTCCTAATTCAAGTATTTTTCTTTCTTATTTTTCCTGGTTAGGGCCAATACAAACTTTACCAAAATTAGCATTTTTCTTGTTTGCACATAAAACTAAACAACCACGATTTGTCGGCGAAATAAAAGCTAACCATACTTGTGTTCAAGCTATATTTCACACAGAATAGAAACACCATTTCTTAAGAAAGACGTTATGCCTGAGATTTTGTTCCTAGTTGTAAGACTCCAATATTTGTTTCGACGCTGTTTGAACATCAAAAAGCTAAACAATGTTTGCCGTAATTCTCGAGCTTGTTAAATTTCAAGTGACTTCTCGCAAAATACGGAATAATTGTGTGCAAATCGATATAGCAATTTTCCGACAATGCCGCCAAGAAGATTAATTAAAAACTTCACTTTGGTGTTTAAACAGCTTTGTAGGCACAAATTTTGCCAGCCCTGGTTTCCTCTCCTGGGCAGGACTTTCTCGGAAAAGGAAAACACCAATTTGATTTCGCTACCAGAGGTTAACGATCGACAACAATTGTTCCATATCCTGGGTATTCAAAGACCAATTAACAATCTTAATTTCCACATAGATTGGTTCGTTTCAAAAGGCGTGGTTTTGAGTTCTTGTTTTTATTAAATTTTACACTTTACCAAAACAATTTCACATGGCAAAACAATTACACTTAAGACTGCTGTTATTGCAATAGGAATAAGCTCCAATCGGATCTTTTATACTTTTTTTCGATATCAACTTCGCTGATATTTTTTTATCTAGTTAACGCTGCCTTATCGACTATTCCGGCAGTTTAATTTAAATTCAAATATGTTTTTCTAATGCACTCATTTATCATGGAATCTGCATATATCACTTCTTTTAAATGGAGATCATACATGTAACTCATGGCTTTTATGCTTTCGCTTGGGTCACCAACAAAATAAAACAAGCATTTAGATTTTTAAATTACAAAAGAGAGGCAAATATTAATTGTTCTAAACTAGAAATAGTTTTGACAGTTTTCAATCCATTTAATTGGCAAGTTGTAGTTTAGCTCAAAGTAGAAAAGAAAATACTGATACTACTAATACTAATACGGCTTTTTAGGGAAAAAAATAACATTTTAACTCTTATCTAAATTCTTATGATGATTAAGTTATCAAATAGACCAGACCGACGCTTAAAGGGAGGGATTGGCTCAATGGCAAGAGCTACTTTGGGAAATGAAAAGCAAGAAGCACTTGAGCGAGAAAAAATGATAAATACCAGCCATAAGCGTGTCATAGGATAAATTTATGAATTTTAACTATTGTGCCGACAAATTTAAAATATGTTGAGTGGACAAAAAAGGAAGATGAACAGCACAGAGCAGAAATGCGAGCTCGCAGCATGTGGGGTGGATTGTTTGTAGCAATTGATACATAAAACCCATAATCTTTGTCGTGCTGGAACAAATACCTTATCTTCCCGAGCTATGATTTTGAAAAAAAACTGACCAGCAGCAAAGTAACTAACATCTGCAAAACTTTAACAATGTAAATCTTATTGACAGTGGTGATGCACCTAGCTATACAAGCACTAAGCTTAACTAGTTTACAGGCATGCCACTGAAACAAAGGACACAAATATTTCAAATTAACACCTATACTATCACACCGTTATCATTACTATAGTATAAACTGAGTAGAAACAGGAAGCCTCAGTTCTTATTTTTCGTGTTGTCTTATTCTTAGTAGAATGAATAACTTGTAGAAGCCGAAGTGTACAGTTAATAGATGTCTGTTCCCTTCTGTATAAAACAAAGCAACGTAATTTGGCATCTTCAATAATTTCGAGATGTAGGATTGCTCGTGCAAAGGAAGCCTGAAGTTTGAAACCGACCTAAGTGTACTACAGTGTCTATAACTGAGCGGAGATCTTAAATGTTTCTTTCGTTAACAGGTATGGTTCCAAAATCGTCGCGCAAAATGGAAGAAACGCAAGAAGACGGCTGCTATTCTTCGTCCTCCCGCTCCGATTCTTCCGTCTCATATGGCACAGGCATACAATCCAAGCCCTATAGGAGACTCCCTGTGTACCTTTCATAACGATCACCGATGGCCCACCACAATGGGAACAGCAATGCCAACAATGGCTCCAGTCACTACTCCTTCTCTACCGCTCTCTCCACCGCACCACCCTTTCGCGCAGACTGGACACGAGGTTCTTCCACAAACATACTCGCACCAGGCTTCCATGCCAAGGTCACATCTTAGCATGTCTATCCAACAACAAGCTAACCCACCAGCTCAGCAAACCTTTCAACAGCCATTTGTCGGCACGAGGGAAATGCCCATTTCGTCTTCACCATCTCTACAAGATATACAGTGCAGTATTCCCAATGGAGGGGAGTTGTGGCGTGGGTCCAGTATAGCGTCGTTAAGACGAAAAGCCCTCGAACATAAGGCAGCTTTTACATATAGATAAGTAGAGTGTTCAGTATCATTGCTACAATATTGAGACAGTTACTGTTATTATGTGGAGGCGTAACAAGGGCCAAAGACGACCAGCGGACATTTCAAAACAATTTAAGTTCAATACACTTATAATTAACAAATTTTTAAATATGGATAAATTAGGGCATTGCTTTCCTTCAGTTGATGCTATTAGAGGTTGAAGTTGTTCTTACCCCACTCAAATGAAGCCTATTTTGTTTTACAGAATCACCTTTGAATCGTTCGCTTAAAAACCGACCTGAATTAAAATTCAGAACCTCCTTGTAAATTTCTTGTTAATACTTTTGAGCTAATGACACCGAATAATGCAAACTCAAATTGCTCCAGCAGAATTATGTAGGATACTTTATCAAGTTGTTACTTTGATACTAGATACTAGTATTTAAAACATTGGACGTCGTAATTCATATTTACATTTTTGCTATATGTCAGTTAGGTTTGAGTCAGAATTCGGGCAAAACAGGAATATTGGTTAAGAATGTTAAAACTGCTCTCAGAAGTTACGATCTTTGACTGCAAAACGCAAAGTCCAAGTACAATAACAACATTCTAGTTCAAGACTGTGAAAGACTACTGTATAATCAGCGGGCTTAAACAAACTCAAAAGACTGAAATTTCAAATCAAGCTGAAGTCGCAGAAGCTTTGACGCATATCAATTATAACAAGTCATTCACAGTGAAAATGAGCGTAAATACTTAATGCTAGTTTGCAACTCACGTCATGCAAGACAAAACAGATACTTCAAAACGAGCTGAAAATTTATTTTGGATTGGAAATTAGAAGTGACTAGGAAATCTGACGAGCTTAGTGTGTACATGGTGGTTTCAACAATGATCTGAATTCAATTTGAGGAAGAGAGTGAGACAAAAATCCCATGATCGTCTGTTGATGATTTTTTTTTTCTTATTATAATAAGAAAAAATTCATTTAACTCCAAGGACCAGTATAAAATATTATTTTTAAAAACGAAATGATGCTCACATCAAATTTTCATTCTTAAATTAAGACTCAAAGGTATTTGTTTTTTCTCTCAACCTTGTACATGACAGTTAAACGAGAAAATACCACGTAATTTGAATGCAGTTGTTTCACACTTAAAGCTGTACAAACGTGTTCAGAACTCTGTATATACTGAAGAGCTAGTCTTGTATACAACTAAGATCCAGACGTAAGTTTCAGGCAAAGCAGTCTACTGAACAAATCTCCATATGTTTAAGCTCAAATGAAGCTGCTCACTCCAACAGGAGGGCAATCGAATAAATTTTCATTCCTAAACAATCGAAGGCGAAAGCATTTTCTCTTTTAAAAGACATTGATTTATTTACTTAATGCGAGTGTTTTTCAGCTGAATCAGCCCACTAACGTAGATAATCAGATGTCAAGAGATAACTCATGAATCTATGTATTATTCAAAAAGGGATATTCTAAAATTCTATTTGGACGCTACATTCTGACCAACCAAAAATAACCTTGCGAAGAACTAAAATCACACACATCTGTCATACATTATTTTATCTATTTTCTTATCTACTTAATCAATGATTAAGAGTAAT
>JAHPZR010052505.1:0-10351 GCA_019787425.1 Platygyra sinensis
GTGCGAGGTGAGAGGTGGAGGAAGTGGCTATTAATCCGCTACCAGTTATCTCCTGTTATTAGCCTTTCTCAAGAGGATTTATTGTACAGAACTCTCATTCAGAGATAACGAAAAAATTTTTAATTTCTTTTACTGTAATGTCAACATTCATTAAACGCAAATCGGGAACGTTTTTCATAAGACCGTACAACTTAAACTTTAGAATTTTTGTTCAAAAGTTTCAGTTCGATTCAGTTTTTCCTGAACGTTTTCAGATGTTTTAAGCTTAAATCCTTTCTGTAAACCTCTTGAAATTCCGCTGTACACGTTATTCACGGCTAGTCATTAATAAAGATGTTTACACTGAAACGTGTCATTGCGTGGCTTACTTTGTTGTTGTTCTGTGAAATGTCTCAACGCTGGTACATTTATAATTGTATAATAAAACAATTATTGGATTCGGTTTTCGCATGATAGCGAAATTATCAAGGCCTCGGTTTGTGTTATCCGCCTCAGCCTTCGAGCCTTGATAATTCTCGCTATCATGCTCAACCTCAGTTAATGATACAACCTTTAGCTTATTAGAGTCAAGCTAACAGTAAACAATAATGTATTTGTAAATGTTAGCAATACAAGGGTACAAAGGTCATTTAGCCCACATGGCTTCACGTGCAGTCAATTAGATTTGTCCAATAACAACACTGTATTTTCTCCCTGTCAATCAAGTATGTTTGTCCGTTTGCTTCGGTTCGTGATTCATTCAGTTCTCTCGATTTGAGAAGAATCACAGTTTTCAAGCCAGTTAGCACTGTTTCTACAAGAATTACAGTATTTCTTTCGCTAATATCTCAACATCCTGTCTGAGTTCGGTACAGTTTTGCCTGTCGTCATGCCATCGTCGAGGAAAAGAGGCAATCAGCAACGTAATAGTGAGCAACCAGTATTACGAGGTCGACCACCGAAGCGCCGCGCCAAAACCAGTCAAAAGCCAAATCAGCGGCAGAATCATCTCGTTCTTCCAAACCAAGTGCCTAGTGTAGACAACAACCCTCAGAGCCGTGGTAATTTGCAGCTCTTCTCTGGGGATCAACTGGAAACGCTGAGAATTATGATAGCAGACAAGGTTGCCGAGTCAAGCCGCGATATCGCCACTGAAGCTGCTCGTGCCGCCGTGACCGCTCTGCAGAACCAAAACCCCGTAGCTGTCGGTACAACTCCACAAAGAGATACAAATCCAACAGGAGCTACCGATCCACCAAGGCATACAACTTCATCAGGCGGTCCAAATCCACTTTGTGACAACACCGAGTCACCACAACTGCCATCATTTTCCGTCCCAAACCAGGACATCCCTGCGTCGTACGTGAAAGATATCCAAAGTGGTGAGTTTTTTGATCTGTCAAAATTGTTACCACGAAACCTTAGCATGTTTGACGAGGATGATAATTTAACATTGACTCTCGACAACTCAGCTATTAAGGTTACCAAGAAGAGAAAAAGCAGCCCGTCTCAAATAACAGAAATTGAACAATGGACGACGGCGTTTACTACGTACATGAGTGTATTCACTCACAAATACCCCTTCAGGGCCCAAGAGTTTTTGCAGTACTTGAGTTTAATCAGATACGCAGCTAGAGTCCATAAGGGACTTGGGTGGGCTATTTACGACCACAAATTTCGGCAAAAGGCCAGTCTCGACAAGTCTCTTGTATGGTCGCAGATAGATCAGCATTTGTGGCTGACTATTTTTACAGTGTCACCTTTGGCACTAAAAGAGGAGTATCCTCTTTTCAATAGTGGACCCCAAAGCAATGCCTCAAAGGGGGGCGTCCGAGGCATTTGCCACCAATACAACAGAGTCGGTGTCTGTAGTAGGGACCAGTGCGAGTACCAACACATCTGTAATAGATGTAATGGCAAACACCCAGGGCGGGACTGCAGTAGGGAACGCAGCAAAGGAGGCTATGTCAGGGATCATGACCAGAAAACCTATGCTAGGGCTGGTGAGGAGGTCCCCCGCCCCTCCAAATCTCGTAGTTCCTCAGGCCACCACAAATCATGAGTTTGCTGGGTCCACTCCCCACTCCTATAAATGTAAATAGACTTGAGATTGCTTTAGCTGATCACCCTAACAGGGTTTTTGTTTCTAATTTATTGCAAACCTTTAGACTGGAGCTAATATAGGTTTCTTTGCGGCGGACGTTCCCCAAGGATTTATGTAAGCGTATCGAGTGAGACGTGACTGACTTACGTGCGCGGTGTTGTGTTACACATTGGGCCGTTGAGAATTTGAGCGCTCTACATGGCATTGTATGGAATTTAAAATAACGAAGGATAAAATCGCACAATGAAATAAAATGTTACTTTTTTGGAATAAAACTAAGTAAATGAACTCACCTTGCCTTATTTCTGTTGTTCATTTGGCCTATTTCGTCGTTTTTGGGGGTTTTCAGGTGTTTGTCTTAGCTTTCTATAGACGAAGTCAAGGCTGGACACTGCTGTCTCGAAAGACCTGATCCGAGAGGCCGTTTTCTCGCCGAAATTCGAATCCGCTGTTCGATTTTTCCCTCCAACGCAAAGAAGGATAGTCCATTGGTCCTCTTATCCGGTCGGCTTGGAAAAATCTTCAAACTTTCCCCTCCAATTCGAACAATTTCTGCTTCACTGCTGGAGGTTTCAACTGTTCAACGCACCGTGTGACCATCCAACATACTACGCCACAGTTTGAAATCAACATTAGCGACCGCTCCTTCGTGACAAATGTGACTTACCAGACGGGTGCACAGTCTGGGGAGAGAATTGTATTTTAACGGAAATTTTTGACTGTGCACCCGTCTGGTAAGTCACATTTTTGTCACGAAGGAGCGGTCGCTAATGTTGATTTCAAACTGTGGCGTAGTATGTTGGATGGTCACACGGTGCGTTGAACAGTTGAAACCTCCAGCAGTGAAGCAGAAATTGTTCGAATTGGAGGGGAAAGTTTGAAGATTTTTCCAAGCCGACCGGATAAGAGGACCAATGGACTATCCTTCTTTGCGTTGGAGGGAAAAAATCGAACAGCGGATTCGAATTTCGGCGAGGAAAACGGCCTCTCGGATCAGGTCTTTCGAGACAGCAGTGTCCAGCCTTGACTTCGTCTATAGAAAGCTAAGACAAACACCTGAAAACCCCAAAAAACGACGAAATAGGCCAAATGAACAACAGAAATAAGGCAAGGTGAGTTCATTTACTTAGTTTTATTCCAAAAAAGTAACATTTTATTTCATTGTGCGATTTTATCCTTCGTTATTTTAAATTCCATACAATGCCATGTAGAGCGCTCAAATTCTCAACGGCCCAATGTGTAACACAACACCGCGCACGTAAGTCAGTCACGTCTCACTCGATACGCTTACATAAATCATTAATATTTGATCGATTCCTCGAATCGTGAGTTTGGGAGTTATTGTTACGTTGTTTGTGTGCAGCACCGGCTGCCGCCTCAGCACCCCTCCCCACCCCTTGCCCCCATGGTTTGGTTACACGGTCAGGCGTGTGTGGTCATCTGATTCTTTGTGTAGAGAGATATATCCAATTGCGCACCAGTTAATATTATCTGGCGTTGCTTCGAGCCCACTTCCAAACTCAAGTTAGTTATTGTTTACATTGTTGCATGGAGTGGTTTTTGATAAACCCATTTTATTTACTGGTGTGTAATTATGCAAGGTCATTTCATACTAACATTTTTACTATTTAGTGCTTTGCACAGTATCTGATATTTTCATGAGCTTCTGTTCATTGGGTCTTAGAAAAAACCACTCTACGCATCTTTATTAAAGCATATCATAAATGGCTTTAGCATATCATTTAATATTTGTTCTCTTCGTCTATGGGGAATACACTTTGTGTATTTTTGGGGATTAAGTGCTCCCATGCTGGCCACACTTTCACCCATAGACTCATGGCAGCTATTCATTCTGGGGATCGGTACCCCTATAGCTGTGTTTGCCTTGGGAATGAGTGTTATCCCGGGGATTATCACCTCCTGTAGGGGATTACTATCCCTTCCACGGCCAAGGGATTATCACCCTTGAGAGAGAATTATCATCTCTCTTTGTTGCATAATACTAGCTTTAGGACCAACATGTTATGTCAGCAATTTTGCGACTGGAGTGCTTAATACCCCACCCCTTTTACCCCACAAAGTGTGTTCATATTCTTGTCCTAGCTAAGGGTTGATGGCATTAATAAGCACTAAGAATGCTAATGATGCGCCATTGTGGTACTGATTGGTTAAGTTGTATTACAAACTGACAGCTGCCTGATGGCTACTTTCTCTGTTTAGACGTCCTCACATGAGCCATTCTGTACGTTGTCGCTTACTTTTGGCAATTCAACGATTCGGTGAGTGTAAAGATTGCTTTAACTCTCCACGCAGATGTTTTTCCTAAGCGCTTAACAGAAGCACGTAAAACGAGCCAAGTTTGCGTTTCACCAAACAATGAGGAATTGCCAGAACAGCTGTTCTTCCCACGCTTTTGAAAGAATTTCAATGTAAGTATTCGTCCAAAGTTTACGCTTCTAACAATCAAGTATGTTAAAAAAAAAAGGCAGTGTGGGTCTCAAAAGTCAAGTTTATTTTTCTTTTGTTGGAAATGAAGTTTTTTTTTTAAATTAAACTTAACAGGTCCTTGTAACGCCATTCATCCCTTCAATCATCCTACACTGCACTTGCAGTTGGAGCTAGATTTTACCTCAGCCGACGGCTTCATTCCTGTTCAATGATCTCGAACAAGCTGATTTGAGGTGCGAAAATTTTAGTTGGTTACACTGTGATCGTTATCTATTTTTTTTCCCTTACTTTTCGTAAAGCGTTTGTTGGTAGCCGCAGCTGTTTTTCGATCGTTACATGTCGGAAATACAACAGGTCTAGTTAAATAGGGGCTGCGAATTTTATCATCTTTTCTCTCATTTTCTTACATGAAAGCATCTGAGGCGGCAGCGTAACTTGATATCGTTACATGAAAAGTCTGAAGCAAATTTCTCTTATGAATTGAACCAGTTTCATGTGAGAAAAAATAGTTATTTGTTTTGGCTAGGTTGTTTTGCATTTACCAATTCTTGTCATTGTCTGTGACTATTATTTACAAGAGAACCAAGTACAGAAGTTTCTCCAACATATAACGCTTTTAAGTATAAGCAACAATTATGGTGCTACTACGTTTTCTTTTTTAGCATCAAAAGTTTGGGAATCTATCCCCTCGAATTAAAAAAGCTTTCTTATAACCGGTTCTACAAGCAGTACAAAATGTATCTTTTAAATACTCAATTAGTTTCTTAAGTGTAGTCTGCCCATAGCCTGCTTTTGTACTTAGCATACTAAATTTTATTTTTATTTTTTTGGATGTACATGTTCATGCCAATTAATTGTTTGCGGCAGTGACCAACTCGAAAGCTTAAGCTACTTTTGTCACTGCGCACATTTTGCTTTTTTCTAGCTGTGTAACTTAGTTTTTATTTTTGTTTCTTTATTGTATTGTACTGAAATGTTAATGCTATAATTTTGTAAATAGTACACAACAATAAAAATCTGAAATCTGAAATCTTTAAGTACTAAAAAAAAGAAAAAATAAGACAGACTGGAGGACTTAGGTAAGATACCATTTGGTTTTGTAAAAGCAGTTCACTCATTTCTGTCCTGTACCATCTTGATACCGTTTCTGTATAACAACTTTAAGGAAGATGCAATGCAAGTGGCGAACCAGACCACTTAGCTAGGAGACCATACCACTTTGGCAAAAATTGAGATCAGGCATTTCAATGGCAATTTCATTTCTAGCGAAGCAAAGCTGTTCTCTACTATTCCTTTATGACATTTTTGCGTGCTTTGATAAACGTAAAAATCTATCACTGCTTGCTCCAGAAAGAAAAGACACCTGTTTAATGCAATTCTTATAATTATATGATTGCGTGAATTGAATTTTATGTAAATCCTATCTAACTCCCTAAAATAGATAACTAAAATAAAAAAGAACCACTCCATTTATGGAGAGATTATTTACAACCGATAAGATCGATTTGAAGCCATTTCCTACTGTATTTTCGCTGATCATCACTGAAAAACTTCCGCAGAAAATTACTGATGGGTGACTTTGGACACGAAGACTCCGCACTGACAATGAAATTTCATGTCGTATGGAGGACTGGTTTTAACATCGATGTTTCCAAGCAAACTTGAAGAGTTTAAAATAGCCGAAAACATCGAAAGGTATGGTATTGAATAATCTAGCTGTGTCCACGACGAAAAGCAACAATTCCTGGAAGACGAAATGCAATTTGTGGTAGATCAAATTACCATAAATAAAAATGACGCCCCCGCAGAAGGGATAGTAAGACTGTCTGAGTTGTTAGCATCAAAAGTCTTGTTGATGCCACCTCCGAATCCATGTGTCTTCACTGAAAAGGAGAAATAGGAAAAAAAAGGAAAAAAAAAGACAACGTGATCCTTTACGCTTCCACTTTCTTTTCACTCTCAGTAATAACTAGCCTCAACGAGAATAACATCGAAAGAACCATTTTCTCGTGGTGGTCGCTCATTAGATTTGTTTTATTATACCCTTGTATCACAACTTTAAATCCCCAAATACAAGAATCATGGCAATGGTTAGGAATACAAGCTAACATTCTAAACAAATTACCCGAATAAGGCAATCTTAAGACAGTGATTAGGGCCGTTCACTTTATTAGAGTAGACATTCGCAAAATCCACAAAAAATCGTAACACAACAGCAACAACAAAAACATCTTGAGAGGCAGAGTAGACAGTGTGATATAAGCCTAACAATGTATAATCGTTTAAATATGAGACTACCAAAACTCCTGCATGTTTTTGTTGCTAGATCTATAAAGTTATTGTCATTTAATTTATTCTGTGTTTGCAACATAGATTTTTTCTAGGTTGACAGGGATAAAGCAGCGCTAAGACCGCTCGCCTTCACTCAATGTGGCGTGCACGGGTTCGAATTCCCGGACCCGGCTGCATAAGAGGGTTGAGTTTGTTGGTTGTCTACTTTGTTCCGAAATGTTTCTCTCCGGGTACATCGGCTTTGCCCTCTTCCCAAAAACCAACATATAATTTTATTTGATTTTATTGGTTCATTTAATTTTATTGTCTCCCTATTTAGTAGTGTACTTGCTCAGCTAGGAAAATTGAAGAGGACATGATTATTTAGTGTTCAAATCATTTGATAACTTCAGTAATCATTCGCTTTGAACAACACTACGGGTTATCGAAAGTCTAGATCGCTTTTATTTCACTGCTGCACGCTACAGTGACAAGTATGAACATTAAATTAAAGGAAAGAAGCCGACAACAGAAAATAATATTTATCTTTGTGCTTCACTAAATTTGTACCCTTTTTATGGTGAAAACAGCAGAATATGATATCCAGTTTAACTTAATGAGAGCGTCATTTCATGCGTCTACGATCAAACTAAAGTGATTTGTCAAGGTTTTTAAACAGTTCCAAGGTTCATGTTCCTTCTTCCTTTAATGGGTATAGTTGATGACTAAATAAAAAAAAAGTAGAACTTTCAGTGAAAGCAGAAAATGAAAAAAAAGAAGATAAAAACAACTGACCCATGGATTTTGTCGTTATCCGAAATGTTATCAATCATGTATTAAATTGCAAATTTCGCGTTTGTATGGCATTTGCACCAGCTTGAATATTTTAATTTCACTTAATTCTTGTTCTTGTTATTGCCATTTCTTTTCCTAAGCGTTACTTCCACGTCATACATACAGGATTACAGCATCAGAATTGTATTATTCTTGAAAGAAGGATGGATGATGATGAAACCTTATTTAATCTCGGGATTGATGGGGTTGATTAGACCTCTAGCAAGAAAAATATGCTAATAAGCCGAGAGAAATAAAGAAACGGAAATCCAAAATCTATATACAGAATAAGACCTAAGAATTACATGACATAGCTATGTACAATAAATAGCCCAATTTATCAAAACAACACAGATATCATGAAGAATTAAAGAAGTTAAGTTGCATTTTTCTGAGCTTAGTTGCGTTTTTTCGGAGCTTAGTTGCGTTTTTCGAAGCCTAACTGTGTTTTCTGAGCTTAGTTGTATTCTACTGAGCTGAGCTGTGTTTTTCAAAGCTTAGTGCTGTTTTTCTGAGCTTAGCTGTGCCTTTGCGACACGTAGTTGTATTTTACTGAGATTAGTATGGTGTTTTTTTGAGCTTAGTTGTGTTTGTGTGCGCTTGGGTGTATTTTTCTGATCCATTTGGTGAACGCTCTATATTAAAAGATTGTTATTATCACAGCCTACGCTTTTCAAATTTAATTTAGGTAGGCATTGCTTTTTTTTCAAATTGGTGGTAATTAAAATTAGATCGTCTGATATCATGAAGAAATTAACCTTATATTAATCTTGAAAGACAGGTAAATTAGTTGCTGTAAAAAGCTTCAGTATAACTTGACTCAAGCCTGGATCTCAGGTAAAGGGGGAAATGGCCTTATAGTGTTTTGGTCTTTTTTTCTTTCTGAGCTTAGTTGTATTTTTTTCTGAGCTCAGCTGTGTTTTTGGGTGCTTAGTTGTGTTCTTCTGAGCTCAACAGTGTTTTTCTGAGCTAAAGTCGTATTTTACTGAGCCGAGTTCTGTTTTTCAGAGGTTAGTTCTTTTTTTTTTTTTAGCTTAGCTGTGTTGTCACGAACGTAGTTGTATTTTACTGAGCTTAGTGTGGTGTTTTTCTGAACTTAGTTGTGTTGGCGTGAGCTTGGTGGTGTTTTTCTGATCCATTCAGTGAACGCCCAGTCTTAAAGGATTGTTATTATCACAGCCTACGCTTTTCAACTTTAAACACACCGTGGTTCCGTGCCTGCAAAGGCAAAGCCCTAAAACCTTTTCTTTTGAAGAAAGCAGTACGCTTTTAACTGATAAACTTATTATTACCTTTTCCCAATAAGCTTTTTGTTTAAAACTAGTAGCACCCAACTGAGGGTACATCAGAAATTACAAATAATTTAGATGCAACGCATTACCTTTGCCTTTTAAAAACTGATATGACATGCTTTGGATACCTTATCACTGCATTTGTTTTCCTCTACCAAAAATAGACTCATGAACAAGCAAATCAGTAGACTAGTACAATTCCAAAAAAGTGTCATACGTTATGATGTAAGAATATTCACAAGAATATTTTAGTCTAGAATTGTCAGGAAAAATACGACTATGTTCAGCATCGGCAGGTAAAAGAACAATATCCTTAAAAAAAAAAATGGGTGTATGGGGAAAACCACCGTCAATAGACCATCAAGTGCATTGTATAAAGCAAATAATATGTGTCTAGGCTTTTTTTTAAACTCTGCACAGACTCAGAGATGCGCTCTATCACAAAAACCCTTACCTTACCGCGAGGTCGTGCTTAAGGCGAGCATAAACAAGCTCCTGTGTAACTCCTTTGCTCTTCTCAAAATTTTTTGCAATACCAGTATTCGGTAAACAATTCACTCGTAAAGTAGCACTAGCTACGCCTGCCTTTACAAGGTTAAAATTATCTTTCTTCACCATTTTCTGTCCATTGTTTTGTGAAAACAGAAGAGTCATAAGCACAGTTTATTTACGTCGACATTTCGTTTCTTTTGAGAAACAAAATGCTCGAACCTGTGCCTCTCATGAAAGCAAGTTTGAAGCGAAGAAAATTGTTAACATCTTTATAATATATATAAAGTTAGGGAAGTAAAGCCTACACTGCTACAAAATATATCCACAACTAGATCACTTTAACTCCTTCATCAATCCATGGGCGAAATATTAAAAAATTGATATTTTTATACACTAAAAATATAATAAGTAAAAAATACAGGAAACTATCAAGACGCTGTGGGTGCATTGCCTGCATACGTTTTCTTGATGTTCAGTTATTTTGTAGCTAATAATTTTTGAAATGACTTTTGAAAGCCTTTTTGAAAGCTCATTCCAGTAGTACATGCGCCGTTTGGCTAGGCAAGTAAACAAAAATCAAATTACGGAATGTTTATACAGACTTCTTATAAATATCAAAATGGAATATTTTAATTAATGCTATTTCTATATCCGCGGACACTTACACAGGTGCGGATGGACATAAATAAAACACATCCTCAGTATATAAACAGTACCACGAACAGCACGGCGAAGTCTCGAGAGACCTACCGAAGCGTTTTAGCATTCTAAAAAAGTGTAGAAATAAGTTCGACGGTTTGATAAATGAAATGCTAAAACCTACTCTGTACGTGCAAAGCGATTCAATTCACGCGAAAGTATTTATACAATTAGCCTCAAACACTGTATGCTAGTTATTGTTACCCTTTTGGCAATCTTTGTATTTTTTTTT
>JAHPZR010052506.1:0-5000 GCA_019787425.1 Platygyra sinensis
CCTGTACAAAGACCTCGATGGCTATCGTATTCTTTGGGACACGTCGTTTGTCCCTTCAAAACAAGCGCAATAAAGGCAAAAGGATTGGAAGAACTGTCACAAAAAATACAACTTTTCGCCTACATGTAGCTATCTGAAACGAAACTGAGCTTCGTACTGAGAGAACTTCGCTGCACGGAAAATTAAGAAGAAATTAAACAATGGGTGGAAGTCGAAGTGGAAGTTTGTCGAAACGCTAAATTATATGAAAGAAAGCGCAATCTTTAATTACACTCGACTGACTAATTATACGTGTAAAATTCTGCAGACTTTCAACACTGTATTTTGCTGCGAGACAAGTTGGTCAGAAATGTGGTAATACGTGCAGCAGAGGGTTTCAACTTGCAATGCAACAATGTAGTGAGACAAGTTGAAGAAAGATGTTGCCCGTATTACCGGACCTTTAATGCGGTTTTCAGTGACATGTACACTGTTCTTCTTTCTCCTCTTAAAAATTAAACAATTAGTTTTTATTAGGTGTTAATTAACAATGGGCGATCAGTCACGTTGAAGTCATCACCTGTAAGATAATCCGCAAGTGCCAATAGCATGGTTAGCAGGTATTGGGGAAAATAAGCCCCTAATACAGCAATGGCATATGACGAAAAAAAAAAGGTCCAAGGTACTGTTCTATGAGAACCAAGTCGCCATTAGGAAGAACGGTGTACATTCTCGAGAGCATAAGCTTCTCAGTAATGTGGCTCGGGTCTCAATAGACGGCCTGCGGTCACGTGTGGATTGAGTTTGTTGGTTCACGTCCTTGCTCAGAGGATTTATTTGCTGGATGGGTCTACCCCCTCAACAAAAACCAGCATCTCAAACTTCGACCTGAAACCAATAAACCTGTCACACCCAGCTCACATTAACAACTTACATTTCTTGAAGACAAATAACGCATCCCGTCAGCTACTTGCCAGGAAAACTTAATCAACTGCTGTGACGTCAGACTTGTTTGCGGTCTTACATCCGGGTCTTTGAAATAAGTATCATTTAATCCACGACTCTTTCTCAAGTAACCCAAGAGATCACCATACGGGACATATTCAATTATGACAAGCAAAGGATCTACAACACCAACAAGGCCAAATTGTCAGTACACTACGGCTAATTTCATTCATAGTTGAAATTTAGAATTTTTGAAAAAGAAGTCACGGATTTATATCATTTTGTTGTCCGTCGAAAATATTGATGCATAAGAAACCCTAAGAGAAACAGAATGTTAAGCCTACAACGAATTGTGATTATTCCAGTCATACCAATTTGAAAATGAAGAACCTTAATGGATCAGCCTTTAAGAAAATAGTAATTATCAAATAAATAGTGATTGCCCATGAATAGTTCAAAAATGGTATAGTGGGGCTGATATTAATCTGTGGAATCAAAAGGTTGAAGCGAATATAATTAAACATTAACAAAAATACCCCACCTCACCCCTTCCCCTTCCATCCGCTATACCACCACACCTTAGGATAGTACGCTAGTCTACTGCTCATTCACCAGTACTTTTTCATAGAAAGAAGCAGTGTGTGGATCCTTTGTAGATCCCTTGCATATTATTCAGGGTATTATAAATTAGAAAAAGTATCATTTACCAGATTGAGTGACACATCCCAGTAGTTTGATGACATGACGATGAGGCTTGAGTTTTTTCAACACTTCAAGTTCTGACAACAAGTCTTTTCTTTCTTTCTCAGTAGGGTTATCTAGGATGAATATGTTTATTCATAATTCAAAATAAGGGTGAAGTTCATAACTTAGTATGTATTATTCTGGATTGCATGTAGTACCTTTTAACATTTTGATCGCCACTGTAATTCTTCCGTCTCTTCCTCGAAGCTGTGACGCTTCTCCTTGCGCCACTTGTCCAAATGCACCCTTACCAATGATCTTTTCAATGATTATACTTTCTCTGGGAACTTCCCATGAACGAGTTCCTGGGTGCAGTGGAGCATATTCATTTATTTCTGAATAAGGTGAAATTTCTGGGCCTGTTCCTCCTGATGACGGTGTAACTTCAACTAGAGCCATGTATTGGCTTGCAGCATGATGGTTAGTATTGCTAACGTCTTCATTGCTTCCTTCAATTTCCATTCCCTCGTTCTGAGTTTAAAAGGAGAAATGACACTTCATATATTAACCGTATGGACGTCGCTCAAAAGTGTGTGTGTGTGTGGGGGGGGGGGGGGGGGGGTGGACAAAAGTCCCTTAGCAGAGGTTAAACCTGGGGAGTGCACTGCATTTCATTGTATAGGCCCTATGCAGCTGGGGTCACGTGACCACAATTTTCCTTAAAATGTTATATATTAGTAGAATTCTACTAGTATACTAATGCAAATGCTGCAACCGATTGGCTGAGCTACTTGTATACTATCAGCCATTAGAGTACAGTGGCTACTGGTCGTCCACGAAATGCGATGTTTTTATAGTTTTTTCCGAAGTTTTGGAAGAAGTTTTAGGTGTAAACGGGTAGTTAAATTCATGAGAAGACTAAAAGAAGCACATTAAATTTTACGGTTTATTGAATTAAAAAACTTGAGAATATTGAAAAAGCAGGTGCGCGCGTAAACAACTGCAAATTTGCCAAGGACAGCTTGATACGTGAAACTTTGTTTAAGGGTGAAGTTCAAAAATGCCTGGGAAAATCATTGGAAACCGTTATTTGCGTTAATTTCAGTTAGAGCATATTCATTTATTTCTGAATAAGGTGATATTTCTGCCTACGGCCTCATCAACTATCACCCTATAGAAATCTCGAGCTCATAATCGAATTGTTAATTATGGGCTACAACGTAAAGAATGCCATAAATGGAAGGAGCATATCGAAATAACACAATGGCCAAGCTTGAGGTCCCTAACATTAACGAGTAAATTAATACGGCAGTGTGGATTTGTCGAAAATTTAGAGTATATCTATGGAAAAGTGATGTTAGAGAGGAAGGCCTTGCCCCGAAATCCAACAAGTGTCAACAAAGCTTTCAGTGAATTTCGAATAGTCCATTTAATCTTATATACTTAAGGCCTTATGACTGCCACTTTAAGAGTTACGTGTCACAGTTAGTGTTAACTCCAAACTTACAAGTTGAGATCCTCCTTCAACCGCAGCAGTAATATTCAATCTAGAAAGAAACAAATCGAACACCAGGTCCATCATCGCAATTTTAAAATAGTGAGACGTAGGATGTCAGGCTGGCGCAGTAAACGTTATGAGAAAGCTCACTCCCAGATAGCCACTCGGCATCTAGGGTATGCAGTGTGTATTGGGTATGTTGTAGGTTCTCATAATTTCTCAGAGGGTTCTCCTCAGCGCTCTCTGGTTTTCCTCCATCCACAAATAAAGACACTTCTAAAATCCAATTTGATCAGGAAACAGTGGCAGAACCACTTTCTGGAAGTATCACTACTAAATCCCGTTTTTAATAAGCCCTAGTAGTAAGAGCCAGTTATTTGAACGAAAGCAGGTTTCTTAAAGGACGGGAAACTACTGCAATTACTGTCCTTCGAAAGGTGATAATTGATTTTTGGTCTGCAAAAACTGGCAAGTTAGAGCATAACGCGTAACTACGAAGTCTGTTCATGTTGATTAATTTATATGGCTTCCTTCGGTCCAAGCAAAAGTACCCGTTCGTCACCACCCCATAATAAGCATTATTTAATGGTCGTGCATGCACTTGCAGCTTTTGTAACATTCAGGTAATTGTACAAAGGTAACCATGCTTCTATTACAAAATATTATTGGCAATTCCTTGGAAGCACCTAATGAAACTGCTAAAACGGACCAAATTAATACACAAAGTCAATTAACAAGCTATCCACGACTTACCGATTATCTCCTTGACCTGAGAAGTGTAAAATAATAAGAATCATTAAAACATGACAAATATCCAGGATTATACAAGGTACCTTACCGTCAGCCCGCGCATAATGTGCTACAAATGCAGTAACAAATTCTAAGCTTTTTGATTATGTAAAAGATAGTTTTTCGAGAATTGTAAGTATTTTGGTTGCGCACAAGCGTCTTCAAGTAAATTTTACTTAAATCCTGAACAGAAATTTTACATTAAATTGTGACCCAGTTTACTAACATGCAGTTTCTTTTCGGCTTGGGAACTACAGCAGATCTTGGAGTGGCAGTGGAATATGTATTTTACTTACGTTGTCGGTGCCTCAGTATGACGTAAGTGATAAAAACGGTTAGCATCAGGGCGAGAATTCCGATAACTGTTCCATATATAACATCTCTATTGACTTCTGCTGGTTCAGTTGGAGCAGGTGTTGAAAAATCTGAGATTGAATAAACATGCAACACATTGAATCCTAGAATAGAAAGCAACACCTATGATGGCTTGCAAACGATGACGAAGACCTGTACCTTCGTCCAAGAAAACAAAGAGAAAAAAATGCTAAGAGAAATGAGTGCCTGGATGCGTAGGATTTTTAAACAACAGAGGAGAGTACACATTGTCGGAGAGCTTTGGTAAAAATTGATGGAACGATACACTACCTAAGCACAAAGGAATCCGGGAATTTCTTCGCTAGATGATAGTTTGCGCTACCAGTATTAAAAAATACAAAATACACCGAAAGAAATTAAAGCAAGGCGGCAAGAAAATCAGGCGGAAAACTGTAGCCGACGAAACAAAACAAAACGCAAGGAAATGGTTTACTAAAACTATTTTCTTCTACAGAATCAAAATAATATCCTGCTCGCTGAGTCTAACAACACTTTAAAGCCAACCTTTAGGCCTAATTCCCCATTTTAAAGCAATTTCAAACACTTGTACAAAAATAAATTGATTTTTCGTTTCGGTGGATTTTAAACTCTTGCTTACAAAGTTTGAAACTTTTTGAAAAGAAGTTGCATTTATTTTCTGGGCATAAACATAAGCAAAAGTGTTAAAAGGCTCGAAACATCAGTCCACGAGAATTCCACGAACACTGGTTCGTTTTCGGCCTCATTACCA
>JAHPZR010052506.1:10000-12500 GCA_019787425.1 Platygyra sinensis
CCTCAAAGCTTGCGGATGGAAATGCGAAATGCTGAATTGTAGTTTTATATGAGCTGGAGTTATTACGCTTTGCAGGTGCTTGCGGCGAGACTGCACGAACTAGAGTCAAGGTGGAAAGACTAGACTGCTCCCACTGGTTCTTCTCCGAGCACAGGAGGTAATATTAGAGCAAGTCTTCAACTGATCACCCGTCGGGTGAGCGATGATACGAAATTGTTGAGGTTTACTTCGCTGAGATGACCGCAGATCGCTACTAAGCGGGCGTCATGCAAGTGTTTTTTTTTAGCATTTTTACAAAAATAAAGCTTCTCATCATAAACAGAGAAAGCTCATGCAGTTGGTGTTTCTGTCGTTGTTTTACTTCTTAAGTATAATTTCTGCCTTCTTAATACATTCGCTAGGTTGAGAATTTGTTTATTTCACTAAGTGTTTTGTTGGAACCTAGCAAAACTTGTTATTTTCTTACAGTTTTCACGCTAATGCTGTCAACATTGTTCTCCGTGAGCAATATTTACTGCTGAAAAATAGCTCCATCTGAAGCAAAACCTTGAAAGTCAGCTTTACGTCATCAACCAGTGCTCCCTTCTTTGATAAAGGACGTTGTTTCAGCCAATCAGGGCTCGCGATATAAGGAAACTTTCTTATAGATGTTGCTGTCCTGCTTAGTGACCGAGGTCTTGAAAATGCCGCGCGAGACCGTACGCCGAGGGCAACATTTTCAAACAAACTTGAGCAGATACAAGAATGGTGTTGACAGTAAAAGTAATTTTTCCTTACCTCAGTTTTTTCACTTTTGCGCTAACGAAACTAGAGCCATTGACTTCGCCTGTTACCTAAAAGAAACAGCAATAACATTGCATGTAACATACTGAAGAGTGACCACATAACATTTCTTTCAACCAAAATTTGTCCTAGACGTATGTGAGATGTTCCCCCTTGGCGATGGAAACTATTTTGCAGGTCACATTAGTTTTCTTTAGAACAGTGTTCCAGCTGAACCTAAAGACTGAAAGGCCACATCATTTAGTTTTTGATGAAAGAATTTTCACGTCTGTCGTTCCAGTTAGTGATACAGCTAAGGACCTTTCTCGGATCGTTTCGCTTCACAGCAACGTGCAAACTGTACTAACGCCCATTGTGGACTCTCTCTCCTTTAACTAGAGAAAGAAATCTGCAAAAACAAAAGTGTTTTAAGAATGAATTGACGCTCGCGTCGAGAATAAAAGAAAAAACTGACTTCTGTTAACTGACGTCAAACGTAACAGCAGTTAATCTGCAGTTAAACTAATTCCGTCTACCACAAGAATTATCTCTTTTCTAACTTTAGCTAATGGGTTTGATTTAACCGCAACGGAGATCTTTCTAAAATTTACCCTTGGGTCTTTACGTTTGACAGAAATATTATTTTTGAATCGATTTGGCGGCGTCTTTAGCTCGTTAGTTCGTCGCTCCTAACAACAAAGAAGGTCCTGAACAGTCCAGGATCGTTATCATTTTTGATAACCTCGACCAAAACAATATTTGTTCCGCGAGTAAAATGACACAGCGAAGGCAGACAAATATTCTGTTCACAAAAGCATTGTTTATTGACACTAATACGTTAATAGCTTCTATTTTCACTCAGGCTTCATTTTCTTGGTACCCGGCGAAGCTGCTTGTTCAACAGTCTGTAGTAAATATAAACGAAAAAGTGACAGTAAATACATCTTGAAGAGCTGTAACTTAATTTCGTTTAGTTTGCATGATAACAAACAGTATAACTTGTAATAGGTAATTCAACAGCCGGGCTCGGCGTAGTAACACGTAAAATGCAAGTAGCTTACATGTTCACGGAATATTTGTTTCTCCAGAGCTAACATTTAGAGAACTTAAAACATATCTGGCAATACAAACTAGCCGAGAGAGAAAAACCTGGCAAAAAACAGAGGTGTCAAACTCTACAAATTTTCTCGCGGATTGCAGCGGAAGCCAACCTGACATATGACCCATGTCCTTCCAAAACCACAGGATTTTTGGTTAGCGAAATATTCAAAGATCCTCAGATCGTACCTTAGAAAAGGGGCAGATCCTTAGAGATATACTAGTTCGAGCAAAACTTCCTAAAGTGGCTATTGCACGCGGATAGGAGTTGCATAGGAATTTTACCTCATTGTTGTCACTCGCTGAATCCAACAATAAGCTTCATTATATGACTGGTGTGCCAGAAAACTGACCTAGTTTCGCCGGCATTTCTTGAAAATATTTCAGGACCACGAATGTGTGGACATTGAATCACGGACTCAAAAATATGGGCAAATTACCTTTTAATGCATTTGCCGATTTACCGTCTCAGGCGATGAAAATACCCCACGTACGTCAGGCAAACATTAGGCGGGGATGAATAAAATCTTTCTCCTCTGCAATGTCGATATCATGTCGTTCGAATTCAAGCTTGCATTTTTCTTTAGGTCTTGCAGAAGTCTTTTTCGAAGACGCAGTCTTGTCACAAAATCGACATAAA
>JAHPZR010052507.1:2500-7500 GCA_019787425.1 Platygyra sinensis
CTTTTAACAAGCGGCGCTAAAAACCCCAGTCAAGTCTGCATTGGATGATATGTTTTCAACCTCTTACAACTTGACGTATTTTCTCAGTAGCGCTATTGAATACAAAGCTTGAATCCTTTCTGTTTTCGATGGATTTATCGAAATGGTTTTGCCTCGAAATGAAAGAGAAAATCGCTGCTTTGGAAAATACAATCGTCGAATTATCTAAGCATTATCAGTTTCTTAGGCAAGAGAACTCCCGCATGGCAAATGCTTCAACCAAATGAAGGCGGCTCATGATGAACAAGAATAATACATAAGTTAAGGCTTGATTGTCTGGATATTAGAGGAGTTCCTACTTCTTCAGGCGAAGATATAAATGAAATTGTTAAAAAAAACTGCTCAATCGTTGACGTTTGGATTCAAGATACAGATATCTCGATATCCCACCGAAGTAGAAGCGATAGTGCGATTTCTTCCATAATCATTAATTTATTCGTCGTCGTGCGAGAGATGACAATAGGGACCTTTAGATCGGAGGACGAGGACGACTACGAATACGAGTTTACCATACTGAGCGTGCGCATAAGGTTTGGAGGCTGACATTTTTCGAAGTGCGCGTGCTCAGAACAGAAAACTCGTACTCAAAGTCGTCCTCGTCCTCCGATCTAAAGGTCCCTAATTAAAAAGCAACTGCTTAAGTTGAAGAATTTAACCATTGATGTCATTGGTGTTGGCAGACAAGGTGATAACAAGATTTTTATTCAAGAAAGCTTAACTCTATTAACTCTCAATATTTCTTACATCACTTGCTGTGACTGAAACTTTTCAAATCCTGAGTAATCTTTCATCGTAAGGGCCGGGCAGGTATGTTAGGTATTACTTACTAGTAAACTAAGTCACAAGTAAAAACTAAAAAAGGAAAAACTGCAGTAGGTAAAGAACCTACTGATGACACTGCCTTTGCTTGTCAGATTTATTTACTAATTAAAGGCCTCTTAGTATTTTTTTGCGCCTAAGTAGTTACTGTCATCTCAACGTTGTTACCACGGATTAGAATATCAGATAAACATTTATTTAATGGTTAGGAAATTGATCCTGAACGTTTGGTGCATCTCAATGTAAGAAACATATAAACCAATAATGAGGTTTTCTATAGTTCAAGAAATAAAGCAAATTGTTATCAAACAAGTCTCTTATCTAGAATATTGTTCTTCTTTTTGCTTACATTTAATACATTCCTGCTCATGACTATGCCTTTGCAAGTCTCGACTTGTTCTGACCCAACTTTTAGAACTCAATCATTTGTATATTACTACCAAAATATTAATTTTGACACAAATAATGCTTCTAAGTTATTACTTTTCTTTTAAGTTCTGGTGTGTTAGCTGTATTAACATAACACATTGCAATTTCGATGTTATTTATTGTTTTGCAATCAGCTTCATAGCTAAGCAAATGCAGAGTGATTTAAAAACAAGTTCAACAGAAATATTTATCAACAACTTAACTCTCTAAATTATCTTTAATAAACCTAAAACAGAGGTCTAAGAATAAATAGTAGGAGCAGGATTTGCCTGCATCACAGACGCATACAACATCCTGCCAGGTCACGAATCTTAGTAATTGTAGGGGAAGAGAATGTTTTCTTTCTTTTGTGTTAGGTAGAAGATTGATATAAGATAATTTGGTATGTCTGGGTTAAACAATAATTTTAAACTTCTTGATTCCACTTCAAACTCCCCACCCCACAGTCTCAGATGTGAATCATGTTTGCTGTAACTTCCTAATACTTGTCCATGGATGTTTCATAAACCAATAAGTCAGAAAAATTAAAACACTACTAGTAATGTAATCAAATAGTACTGAGTTGGTGATGAGTTCATGTACAACAAGATTATGATATGATATTGTTTTATTATTATTAACAACACCTGATTTATGGGAAATTAACATCAATTCTTCTTTTAGGATTTGAGTTTATAGCCTATTAGTAGGTTCAGCCATCACAACATTGTTTTCTCATGTTCAGCAGAAACTAAGACTTTATTAAATTCTGCTCCAATATCATAGGCAAAAAGGGTACCCCAAAAAAACATTCCGGGAGAAATAAGCTCACTCACTCACTCAGTTAGAATACCCTGCCAGATAAGTTGTTACACCTACAGAGTACTAAATCAATATTCTTAAGCCATGATTTTGACCATGCACACTATCGGCAAATTAAATAAATATGTTTTGTCCTGAAGGTTGCATACTGAAAAACAGCCTCTCATGAGATTAGATTAGATCAGCTCTCATTACCCGAGGATCAGTGCCAAAAGTTGCATCACATGCCAGGCTGCCTCCTCTTTGTTAACACATTTTTATTGCCTCACTAACAGTTGGAATCAATTCAGCAGCTGGTAGCTTTGTGTTTTCCACTGGCACACATCCTAGTGGTCCCGGAATCCTGTGATGATTTCATGAACAGATCAAGTTCTCAGCAGCATCATTTTCAGCATACATTGTCACCCAAGAAATGCAAAACATTGTAACTTGTTCCAGGACTTTCCAGTCCTGGAATATGCCACAATAAAATTAAGCCATGTTGCATGACCGATTAATATCCCGCTCGAAACAGAATTGTGCGGAGAGTTTGACATACCTGGCTAGCCAATGCGATGAAAGATTACTCAAGATTTGAAAAGTTTCAGTCACAGCAAGTGATGTAAGAAATATTGGGAAAAAATCCATTTCGTTCAAGAAAGCGGTGAAAATATTCCGAAACGCCGAAAATTTTAATGACATCGAGGAGTGTACAAAAACTCTCAGTTTGTTAAATGCGCTTATGTTACGATACCTGCGAAAGTTCCAGCGTATTTTCAGTGAGTTTCTAGCGGATATGTCGAGCGATCTCCCCTACATTTTGTGCTGTGCTTTGAACTTTTTTCCTCGAGTAAACATATGGCGAGCAACTGGCTCGGATGTATGTATGGTGTAAGGAGACGCGAAATGGCTCCTAGTCTTGCTGCTCTGTGATTGGGCAGAAAAATACAAAGGTTTTCTGGCACCAATCAGAAGCCAGAACTAGCCGGACCGTTTGGAACTGGTCCTTTAAAACCTTGTCCCCAGTGGCTCTTCTTCTCGTTCTTGACTTTTCTTCGCGCGGATTTTTTTCTCGCCCGTTTTAGACTTTTTCCCGCCAGCTTTTCCTGCCCCCACTAACTGCCCCTGGGTCTCCGAGGATTGGTATCGCAGTGGCGTATCCATAGAAACAGCGTACGCCACAATAGCCCTTTTCACGGTTAATTTTTCTCATTTGCATTACAATGTAATCCAACGTGGATGCGAGGCAATTTCGGGCTAAAACTGCAAAATAGCCCGAAATTGCCTCGCATACATGCTAGATTTCATTGTAATGCAAATGAGCAAGGTTAACCGTGAAAAGGGCTATTAGTTCGAGAAACCGCTACCATTTACACTGCTAGCGAGCACGCCATTTGTAATGCATAATAACTGTAAAAATATTTCAACCGTATGTATTAAAACCACCATTATATTTATTGTAATTCTACGAGAATTATCCACACACTGCGCTCTCGCTTTTTAATTATGTTGAAAGCTTGAGCGTATGGGGGTTTCATTATGTTTGTGGGCGCCACTTATAGAACGAGGAATGTTCACACATCTCTTTGGTGTCCGGTCGTTTCGATACAAAGTCGTTTCGATACAAGTTGATTCGATACAAATCGAAGTCGTTTCGATACATATGTAAAGTCGTTTCGATACACATCTAAAGTCGATGCGATATACACTGAAGTCAATTCGATACAAACTTAAAGTCGTTTTAGTAGGACCTCGTAGCAAAAGTAAACTAGAAGAAATATCCAAATAGGCCATTTTACAATTGTGTGCTTAGTTACCTGGCCATGAATGCAAGCGAGGCTGAAGGTGACCTTGCTTTGATACAGACCTCTCTGCTTTTCTCATGTTAATGCAAACTAGTTAGCATAAGAACAACTTGATTTGCACAATAAAAGCAGTGAGGTCTGTATCAAAACAAGCTCAACGCCAGCCTCGCTGCTATTCAGAGACTAGCTCACTAAACCGACAACTGTAAAATGGTTTATTAAAGTGTTTTAGTCTCCTCACAGATCCGACAGCGATCAAAAGCCAACAAAAAACTTTATTAATATAGGCATAAAGGCATTGCCGTATATAAGGCTAAAATGCTCTGAAAAGTGTCAAATTTGTTCTAATAAACTAAACGTTTCGGGCTTGGCCTTTCTTCAGTCGGTGGATTTAGCCACGCCATACAAAAAGCTGCATGCGTACGGACGGCACGGAAAGCGCGCACATGAAGTGCTCAGTAAACAAATAGGAAAACCACTACTTTAGCAGCAAAGTTTCTTTAGCGAATCAAAACTATAGTTTAGGTAATTGGAGGTTGTATCAAATTGACTTCAGTTTGTATCGAATCGACTTCAGTCTCTATCGGATCGACTTTAGATGTGTATCGAAACGACTTCGATTTGTATCGAAACGACTTGTATCGAAACGACCACTGATTTATGTTTGACTCATGATTAGAGCGCGTCTTTCCAATTGTGCGAATGTTTGTGGCCGCCTTTCTTTAGAACGAGAAATATTGACACAGTCCGCACGTTTTTCGCCTATGTATTTGTGTTACCTGACTCATCATTAGCGTGCGTCTTTCTTTTACAACTGTGCGAATGTTTGTGGCCGCCTTTCCGCTTTAGAACGAGAAATATTCACACAGTCCATTCGCTTTTTATTTGTGTTAGCTGCTTGAGTGTTTGGGGGATTCGTTATGTCTGTGGGCGTCTTTTTTTAGATCGAGGAATCACAGACTTCATTTGCCTTTTTATTTGCGTATTTGTGTTGGGGTTTCAGATGTTTCAGATGTTTGTGGGCTCTTTTTTTTAGAACGAGGAATATTGCCTGTTTATTTGTGTATTTGTGTTGGCCGCTTAAGTGTGTCTGTTTATTGTTTGGTGCATTTTTTGTTACTTTCTAGG
>JAHPZR010052507.1:10000-14626 GCA_019787425.1 Platygyra sinensis
TCTGCAGATTTGACTGAATTTACGGTAACAATTTGACGACGCTCACTAAGGTAAGAAATGAACCATTGTTTGACTAGGCCCCGGAAGCCATAAAATTCAAGCTTATTAATCAAAATTTCATGATTAACAGTGCCGAAAGCTTTACTGAAATCTAAAAATATACCACATGAGAAACTATGGTTATCAATTGCTTTCTGTATTCTGTCTATTATACAAAGAATTGCATGATCTGTACTATGTTTAGATCTGAAACCAAACTGCTTGGTATAAAATAGATCATTCTTTTGCAAAAATTTAATCATTCTGTTATACATAAGCCTTTCCAGTAATTTATTAAAGATAGATAAAAGAGAAATAGGCGGATAGTTTGATAGGCTTGTATGTGATCCTTTTTTATACACTGGTACTACATTAGCGAATTTTAAGTCATAAGGTACTATTCCAGTGGAGAAAGATGCATTAAAGAGCATTTCTAATGGCTTAGAAACAACACATTTAATAATTTTGAGTATATCAATGGGGATACTAAAGGGACCCACTGCCTTGCTTATTCTTAAATTTGATATTTCAACTTCAATTTCCCTACTTGTGGTAGGGAAAAGGAAGAAACTATCTTTTACTGGGCTAAGCAAATAATCCATAGGATTACAATGTCCTCTAAGAATTTGTTTATCCAGCTCTTTTCCAATATCCGAAAAATAATTATTAAAAGCATTTGCAATAGACTTAGCATCAGAAATTTCCTTATTGTTATCCATAATCTTTACAAGTTTTTGATTGGTATTTGGCTTAAAATGAACTATCTGCTTTATAAATAGTGGAACCAGAGAATTAACTCTGAAGTGTAAATTGTAGTGCTACTTAAACCCACGAATAACCCACTGGGCGTTAGCCCTAGTAAAGGGTAAACAGGGAACCACACGAGGCAAAGAAAAAATCTTTTGACCTCGGTGGGAATCGAACCCACGACCTCCGGAATAGATCTACCGTTACTCTGCCGACTGAGCTACAAGGTCGCACAGAGAAAGTCGGGGACGATTTTAGATGGTGAATCGCGGCGAAGAGAAAGTAAGGGTACATATGAATGTTGTGCCGCGTAGCACTGGGAACACAAATAGTGGAACCAGAGAATTAACTCTGAAGTGTAAATTATAGTGCTACTTAAACCCACGAATAACCCACTGGGCGTTAGCCCTAGTAAAGGGTAACAGGGAACCACACGAGGCAAAGAAAAAATCTTTTGACCTCGGTGGGAATCGAACCCACGACCTCCGGAATAGATCTACCGTTACTCTGCCGACTGAGCTACAAGGTCGCACAGAGAAAATCGTCCCCGACTTTCTCTGTGCGACCTTGTAGCTCAGTCGGCAGAGTAACGGTAGATCTATTCCGGAGGTCGTGGGTTCGATTCCCACCGAGGTCAAAGATTTTTTCTTTGCCTCGTGTGGTTCCCTGTTACCCTTTACTAGGGCTAACGCCCAGTGGGTTATTCATGGGTTTAAGTAGCACTATAATTTACACTTCAGAGTTAATTCTCTGGTTCCACTATTTGTGTTCCCAGTGCTACGCGGCACAACATTCATATGTACCCTTACTTTCTCTTCGCCGCGATTCACCATCTAAAATCGTCCCCGACTTTCTCTGTGCGACCTTGTAGCTCAGTCGGCAGAGTAACGGTAGATCTATTCCGGAGGTCGTGGGTTCGATTCCCACCGAGGTCAAAAGATTTTTTCTTTGCCTCGTGTGGTTCCCTGTTTACCCTTTACTAGGGCTAACGCCCAGTGGGTTATTCATGGGTTTAAGTAGCACTATAATTTACACTTCAGAGTTAATTCTCTGGTTCCACTATTTGTGTTCCCAGTGCTACGCGGCACAACATTCATATCTGCTTTATACTTTTCCATATCTTTTCCCATCAGTGATATTGTCAAGGAAGCATTGGTTATAATATCGCTTTTTGCTTATCTTTAGCAAATGATTTACTTTATTTCGATATAATTTAAATCTTTTATGATAATAAGTTGATTTAGATTTGATATACTTTTTATATAAATTATTTTTTTATCTGTATATACTTCCTTATAGCTGGAGTGATCCAGGGTTTTGATCTACTTTGAGTTCCTTCCTTGATAATTGCTTAATGGGGACTTGCCTGTCTATAACACTAGAACTTTCTTTATAGAAAGAATTGAACATGGCATTTGGATTGTGACCAAAGAATGATACCTGCCAATTTATAGACTGTAATTCACTGATTAAAGCTTGCTGGTCAAAAGTGGAGTAATCTCTTTTGTACATTTTAATATTGCTTGGGAGAGAAGCAAAATCATTAAAACCCAAAAAATTTGGAAGATGGTCTGTTAAGTCATACACTATGTTACCACTTATAGTAAAATATTCTAGAGAATTAAAAAATACATTATCAATGAGTGTTGCTGAGTGGTCTGTAATTCTGGTTGGTTGCAATATTAGAGGGAAGAAGAATGAAGATCCCAGCGTATTTAGAAAGTTATCTGTTTCCTTGTGTGATTCCATTTGCAAGAGATCTAAATTAAAATCTCCCATGACAGTACATAGTTTGTTACTGTGGCCAATTTTGTCTGATGTGGTATTTAAATAATTCATGAATTTATCCAGATCTCCATGCGGGTGCCTATATATCACGCCACAAAGTAAATTGGATTTATGGGGATTATGGATTTCAATCCACAGAGTTTCAAAATCCTCAGTGGCTACCGAGTATTCAAACAACATAGTAAACCTTAGTCTATTAGATATATAAAAAGCTACACCGCCAGCATTAGAAAGGGTAGGTTGGGAAATGAAAGAATAACCAGGCAAATCAATATTCATTATTAGTATAAATCTACTAGCGTTTTATCACGAATGCCGTCCTCTGATTGGCTACGCTACTCACGTTCTATTCTGTGATAGATCAGTTCGCTCTCAATTTCTATCCCGCGCGATAGAAATCTCGAGCTCATAATCTAATTGTTAAATATAGCTTGATCATCTTTGATTTTTGTCTCAGTTAGACCTATGATAGAAAATGGAAAGTATAATTCAGAGAGCATGTGAGCCAAATTATCATAATTGGCTGAAAGACTTCTAATATTACAATGTATTAGGGAGAAGGCTTGGCCATTAGAGAAACCCTCAGCTATATCATGATTACTGTGAAAGTCATGAGTACTTAAGTAAGAAAAATTTTCATCAGTAGGCATATGTAAATCAGCATCAACATTAATTAGGCGTGCTACATCAGATCCTAAGGGAGAAGAGATGCTCAGCCTAGAAAGCGAATCAGAAAATTCAAATATTGCCCCTGGGACGTGAGCCACTGGTATCAGTACACCTAGTACAACAATACATAGAAATAAATATAGTAGGTAATTACAACTCTAGAATAACTTAGCTTCCAGTTGCAGCATCACAAGTAGTGACTGTCATCTCTCCTGTAGACTGACATACTTGATCCAAATCGATTTGAAACCATAATAACAGGACTTCCAGAATCTTTGCGAAGAAAAATCCTGCCATTTTGTGTCCAGATGAATACGTAATTCAAGTCTTTCTTCACTTTCAAGCAATCTTTAGGCAAACCTCTGTTAGTTGCTGTTAAATTTTCAGAGATATATATTTTATTCTCTGAAGGCAGCGATGATCCAAATCTCCTGTTGTTTTTGTCCCGCAGGTTTTTTCCTGGCCACGTTAGAATCTATCTCTTGTATCTCTACGAGCGAATTTAACAATGATTTTTGGAGTGGAAGCCTCAACATTATTCCAATTCCCAGCTGCAACAGAACTAAAACTTGGCTTTGGTATTCGATGACTCACAGAAATATCCTCCTTGTCCATAGCAGTCATCACGGCCAAAAAACAGAATTGGAAAAGAATAGAACACACAAGTATGAAGAAATAAATAAAGAGAATTAACGAAAAACTAAAACTAGAGCAGTTTTTGGCGGAGCACAAAACCATGCTGCCGCCATCTTAACCGACCGCTGACCGTCTCTGACCGTCTCTCTCGGTCAAAGTCCAGCTTTGCACAGATTGGCAGAGAAGCTAATATATAGATTTAGGTCACCCTAAAAGCGGAGCTCCTGTAGCCCGATTAGGCTTACCCAGGATAAGGTTGAATTTTGATTTGAGTTTTGTAACTTTGCGGTGGGTTTTCTGTATGTTTGGCCTTCTATTTTGAGTTTAATAATCACAAAACCGATACCCAAAACAAAAGCTGTTACCAAAAAACATTTGCAGAGAAGAAACAGTTTTAATGGGGTTACTTTTAAACCTGGATTAGAGTTAACAGGTTTCCGAACAACCCGGCCCTGTTTTCAACAAGTAGACCTGACATGAGCCCGCGATCCAATCGAAAACCAGCACTTGGTCAGCGGTCAACTTTAATAAAACATGTGACCTCGATGAACTACAAACTTGAGCCCGCGATATGATCACATGATACTGGTCAGCGGATAACTTAATTTGACAGGTGTCAATTGATCATAACATGATGTCGTATGTTAAAAAAGTACACGTTAAACCAAGGCTTGGAGTATGGCCGCCATGTTTTAACACTCAATTTCATAAGCGTTTCGTTCGATAGCTCAGTTGGTAGACCGGAAG
>JAHPZR010052508.1:10000-30535 GCA_019787425.1 Platygyra sinensis
ATTAAATTAAATCTACAAGATTATATTAGGTCACGTGACCTGTCATGTGATCAGTCATGTTCAATGCATGAACCAGCCCTGCGCGGTGATGCAAACTTTTCCACCGTTTCCTTTCCCGCCTGAATTCATCAGATCTTCTGCAAGCCATACACGCAGCTCCTGACCGGAAGCAACGTAGTGCGGATGTGACGGGTCTCCAAAGATTAATTCCGGTGAGTCGGGTTCCACTTCCGGTATATCATACCACAGAGATGCTCTTTTATGTCTCAGAGACAATTCCGTTGGGTATATGATGCTGTTAGTTTTTCCCGTTGTTATGACGATGTTGAACGGTGTTTTACCATACGCGGGATGACTTCGAGGGCAGCCCCACTTACTCTTGCTCTGATGCAAGCTTTTGCTGCATGACACATGACCAGTCACGTGTACCAGTTTGATTGACAGAAGAAAGCCTTCCATTGGAATCACAGCAGCAGCAGACTCGTTGCCAGGAGCACCAAAACAAACATCCCCTTTCGTGAGGTTTACCCATCTCTCTGTAAAATGTTTATGCAAGACAAACATTAATTGTTGGGTCTGTTGTTAGGATATTATGACCTTTCCTCAATGTGGTTTATTCAGTTTTGTGTAACCAGGACATCTCCTGTTTCCATTTCTCTGATGTTACCCTCTTGTAATAAAGTCACTGCAGTTTTAAACCTTAATTTATTTGATATTCCAAATACCCGTTCTTTGTTACTGGCTGCTAACTTCTATGTTAGGTTAGTTTATTCTTTTGTTAGCCTACATTCTGAAAAAAAATAGTTTTATTGGCATCCAGAATTTTAGCCATGTTAATTGAATGAATGGAGTATAAATTTATACCTTAAGTCAGCAGACTCCAAAACCAACTTTGAAACTCAACCAATTTAAAACTGAATATTGCGTATATTCTTTCAAAATTAACGGGAGGAACCAGTTAACGGCTGCAGTGAGCGACGCTGAGCTCACATTTGTCGCTTAGTAATTACAAAGATCCCCAGATTTAATGGCTTATACAGGATGGATGTGATAAGTTATGTTTCGAACGATAGGTCTAGACAGTCGTGCAATAAGTTGGATGGCTGGACTTTCTGTGTTTATTTTGACCAACATTCTTGATCTATCTGACGACTCAAGACAGCTGCTTGTCATTTAAGAAAAAAATTGATATGCTTTTTTATTTTTATTTTTAAAAATCTACTCCAGAAATTTTTGTGATAAGAAATGACGAAAATTTCGCAACGCGCAAATTCATCTTTGTGGTCTTCGTTACTAGCATTCTCGCTTAGCGATGAAACTGTTCGCAAAACATACTACGCCAATCGACGCACATAACCTGAGATAAAAAGTGGTATCATTTTTGCCAGCGTAGAAATCAGAAACACAACTAAGCATAATGGGGCGAGTACAAGACTGTCTCCAAACACTGAGATGCGAAAGTGCAAGAACAGGGATCAGAGCATTTTGACGCAATTGCGTCGGTTTCCAATACTTATGTGCCTCTTATCTTTGGGCTTGTGTTTAAGTGTATTACCTGCGTTGCAAGTGAAATCGAGGCCCAAGGGAGTACCCCCTCGGGTCTGAGACTGGGCTGCAAGTGGAAACCCGCACGTATTCCGTTTTGCATTGAACTGTTTGCTAAATGATAAAGATCGTTTGATTATCCGAGTAGAAATACTCCTAGCCGCGTAATGATGCAGAAACCGGGATAAGTTGGGTAGTATGTACAGCATTTACCTACCTTACCAATAACTGAGTCGTTACAATTGAATACCCATCTTGAAAATGACCTGTTGTCTAAATTATAGAAGTATATTACAGGCATGATAATCATCACCGTTTGCACTGCATACCTGTCTCGTAAGATTGGCAAAACTTCTTGAAGTCTTGTATAAACACAAAACGTTCATTGATCAAAATTCTGTCCATGCCCTTCAGAAAACTTGGTTTCAACGGCGGGGAGCTAGCGCAACTGCATGCAGACAAAAAGCAAGCGGCTACAGCTAGAAAAGCCAACAAACTTGACATCTTCATGGTCTAAGATGTGAAATTGTGACCGCGGTCTTAGGAGTGCTATGCTGGTGAATACGGCTTACTCTTCACTAAAAATTACCCGGGAACGACAGGCGAGACAGTTGATAGGAATGTTATGACACCAGACACATCCTTTACACTTTTTTGCAGATCGTGCCGGAGTTCGCCACTAATCTGACCGGGAATGCAAAGACACATTTTCTTTTTTTGCCTAAAATTGGGATCTTTTAATAGCTCACTTAAAGTGAGTGGGCGGTTGTCACAAATGGATAATTAGTTGACTCGCGTTTCGTTTTTTTATCACTGGAAAATCCGGTGAGGTATCTCTGACATGTTTTGACTACGCATAACTTAGCGTGATCGTTTAATTAGTTCACCGTGTTACATAACCATTAGTGCATTCTTTAAACAGTTTAAAGTTAAATTTACTGTACTAACCCCGACCATATTTTATCACGGTTTGCCAGCGCGCCTCCGAGGAATATTCACCAAAGTTTCCAACCCTTTGCCCAATAGTTCCTTTTCTTGGCTTCTAAAATATATGACATGTCAAACAAAGTAAAAATACGCACAAAAATCCCCAAAAAACAGAGCAAATTTTAAAAGATGCTCTAGAAAGGTTGCTTAACACCACACTAACGAGTTTCTACAACGTTTTGTCAGTTTGATTAGGGTTGATCACTTTAAACGGTGACAAATTCAAGAAGTTCATGGTCTACTTCCACGAATTTGCAATACTAAATTCACTCCGGCCCTGTTGTCTCGCCAGTCGGTGACATTTTTTAAAAACCTATCTAAGGTTGGTATGTGATCCTTAGCCCGTGCAAAGATTATCGTCTCTGATACAATGAATATATTGAAAGAACACCTTTGAGAAATACTCATTGTAAGAGGTTCAGATTCAGTTAATTACTCTGGGGGTATTATTCATTGAACTTGGAGATCTTCTCGATATTTTTTCGGTGCTCTTACAAGATGTTCTCGAGTATAATCAGTTCAGAATATACAGTCCTATTCCTTGTAACAATGTTTTCATTTCCAAAACTCTAAGCTTCTTATGGACGGAATGGGCACGTTTAAAACACTAACTTTTATCTTTTAAGCCTTGGCCTGAAAGAGTCACAGAGCACGAACTCATGTTTTTTCAGCCGTGAGCTCGTAATTTACTGTATCAAAGTGGATAAGCATTTCAACTTAGAAAGGATCAACTGATTTAAGGTTTTCTATTTCTAATTATAGAATACACCGAAGGCACTAGCAGGGAAACGGATTGAGACGCCACTTGAAGAAGTCTTGAGGACTTCACGGACACCGAAGAAGAAGAAAATTATCTCAGTTTTTGACATCAATTCTTCATTTGGGTGAGAAAATCTGGAATAAAAACAGCGAATCTTCAGGATAAAACCAGGGTAGCGGATCATGTGGATGTCAATCCTGGTATGCTTGGAATAAAAAGACCAACATTCATTTCAAGTTTGCTGTTTATAATCTGTGTTAATCTTTGTCAGTAGAAACCATCCGTGTTTATTTTCAATTTACTATCACTTCTTTGGTGTTTCTCTTCCTTAGAAAACCAACATTTCAAGGCTTCTTATTGTTTAAAAGCAATTTTGCTCATTTAGGAAACATGACTTAATATACCGTGACGCAAGTACGCGGCGGTTCCATTGATGAGACGTGAGAGCATGATCCCAGCTACAAGAAGATGAGCACATAGTGTTTTTTTTAACTGATCCTTTTAGAGGTCGCAGTGGATTACTCCTTAAATTCAGGACGTTCTTATATTTTTTCTTTTAAATTTCGATTGATTTGTTCAAACACAAAACTTAAACCGTTTATCAAGAGTTGAAAATACGAGCACTGCACAGCTCGCGTCGACGATATCAAGCCGAGAGCAAACACATGGCAGACGAATCTGTTCGTTATATATCAAGAAAACATTTTCGAAGGGAAATTCTGTTCTCAAAGGTGAAGTTAAATCCAATTAAGATAAGAAAAACCAAAAAAAAGAAAGTGGTCATATAAAACTGTTACCAACGGTTGTGGAGGGTGGCATGGTCGCTTGAGAACCTCTTGTGCATAAGTTTGTCGAGTGCAGGGTTCAAATATCATGTTTCTGGTTTACTAAATAAATCACCTCAACTTGCATCCTCTCTTTCGATTCCGAGGACCGATTGCTGGTATTTACCTACGCCATAGACAAGCTATGAAGATAACATCTGACGTTCTGTAAACAGTGGGTCATTTGCCAAATCAATGGAATCTTACACCTATGTATAGGTGATGTCGTACCCTACAAGTCGCGGACTGAACAAGATTTATTGCCCCTGCACAAACCAACCGGAACAGCTCTTGTTTTGCCGGATATATTCAAGTTTCTCTTGGCGTAGTGGCGCTGCAAAAGCCAGTTTGCCGACAACAAATTAGAGTGGGAAATGAGAAATTCTGCTCAGAACGGAAAATTGGGTCAATTAGGTCAGTAATTGCGCAAATTTCCGTTGGATTAAAGCGGTGTGTTTTTTGCTTAGTGAGCACAGACATTTTAACTCTGTAATTACAAAAACGGCTGTTTATTCTACCACGTTTTATCTTGGTAAATGACTATTATTTCCCTGTCAGCCATCAAGTTCGAGCGAGGAAGATTTCACGTTAGGATAACGGCACGGAAGTTAGGTGTTATAATCTTCTACATCTCAATAAAATAACCGTCCAGTCTGCATACATGTGGTACGGCCGGGGTGCTAGGTCAGTGAAACAAAGGCCTTTTTTGTCTACCTGAGCCTTAATTAAAAGAAACAAACAAGCCACTGGAAGACAGAGCTTGTTAGTGCGGAAGTTTTTATCAGCTATTTAGTTATAATTATTTTTATTTAATTTATCCCACTTCCGTTAGAATAAAGGTACAACGCATGCACGAGAAGAAGTCAAAATTCCTTTTGCGCGATGCAACCTGCCTATTTTATTCAGTAACCCTTCAACGTTCATGACTTTAACAATGTATTAGATATGTAATTCCCAGAGAGTGAAGCAATATCCCGCTGTGCTATTTAATCTAGTCCATGTCAGAAATTCTGGTTGTGCAATGTTCATTGCGTGCAATTTGACGATCATTCCTTTTATTCAGTTCAGTAGACGTGAATCTCCCGCGAGGTTCACTCAAGCTGAGTTCTAAACACTATGAAGATAGAATTGCGTAATTTCTGGTGGGCTAGAAAGTTCCGATATCCCCCAGACACGAGGCACAAAATAATGGTATTAGCTTTAAATACTTTTCATTTTATCCAAACGACATGAACACTTTCATTTGAATGAAGTACTTTTGTCGCCTTAGCTGAGCCTGTGTTTTCGTCTGTGAGGATCAGTGTTTCGTTTAGCAGACCAAAAAAACCGGGCCGGACCTAACACGTGCACGGGGGCGATCTTTGGGTTTCACGTTGTTTTTTTGCTTTGCGTTCATAAAATTCCAACTCGATAAAAAACAAGCCTGCACGTACGTAGAGATGGGGTACAGCATCATTCAGCTTTCAGTGCAGCGCCAAGATCAAAAAGCAATGATAACCCGATTTCTTTCAACAAGTTAAAACAGAACTACAAATGGAGTATTAAAACAACCCACAAATGCCCGACATTACAAGCAAAAGAAGACTTTAAACACAGCTATGTTTAGATTTTGACATTAAGTGTCAGTCAACAGAACAATGGAAAGGACCACGCCTTCTTCATGAAAACTACGAACTACGTATTGAAAAACCCTTTTGAAGAACTTTCTTCTGAAAATGGGCCGTGAAAACTAGTTACCATAATCTTTGAAGCCGGCTCTGCATATGGACAACATAGAGTTGTGAACAAGTATTTTTCGAGATTTCTCTAGTGATCGTTCTCTAATTGGTCCTAAGTGGGACAACAGGAGCAGTTTTAATTAAAATTTTATTTTTGTCGTAAATTTTACCGAAGGAAAATCCATCATGTTTTTCTTGTCTATTGTGTTCTACAAAAACAAAGGATTTGCCAAGTGATCTAAAACATTTGCTTCCAGAACGCTGAAATATTTAGAACATGTTCTGTTCCCTTCTTAGGTGTTTCTCAATTACCTGGCAAGCAAACAATAAATCCCGGAAGAATAACATGCTGCGAATACTTGCTCTCTAAATTGAAGAGCGGCATGTTTTGCAAAGAGTACAATTCCTTCTTCTGAAACCAGAATTTTCTAGAGTAGTATTGGTTTTTTAAATAACATCGATAGTAGAAATAGTTTGCGGCATAATTTCTAAATGTTAGTTTGTTCTGGTCTGCGGGAGAAAGAGTAAAAAAATACACGGCATTGTAGTCAAGAAGATCGACGTATTCAAGCATGCAAAAAAAAAAAAAAACTCCTGACCTTAATAGTTTTCCTGGTGACTCACTAAAGCTCCGAAACTCTGCCTGTGACTCATCGACGTTAATTTGTTACAATATAATTAGTATTTTTAGACTTGGTTTAGGTGTGAAATCTTCAAAAATATCGCCGCCTTTTATCTACCCCCCGTGCAATAATCCTCTGGACAGACAAATCCGTTGTCATCGAATTTCAAAGGAAGCGTTAAAGTAGACGGATCTGCGCAGGTTGTCTTCAGCCGATGAAAACCTCTTAACAGCTCCGGGCGCAAATTGTATTTTAAAAGCGCGCTACTAAGCCCTCCTCCTCATTTAACACTGATAAGGATCATCTGAGGGTCGCACGTCATAGAGCACGGACGAAGCTAGCCTTAGCGAAATCGACATGGTGAATTTGCTGCTGTTATTAAGCGCAATTGCGTCTCTGTTCTACCAGGGCTCGTTGGCGGGTAGTGGATGTTGCAGCAACTTTTCCCGGCATCAAGAATCACAACTGAGGGCATTACTCCAGGAAGAGGCAGGCTCTTTAAGAAAGGGAATGCAAATGATGTGCCCTAAAATGCCAAGTAAGAACCCCGTTTGTTGGTCTCGTAAAAACTAGAAACTATTGTAGGCCTGTATAATGCAGGGAGCATGCTCTCACAGTTTTTAAGATTAGTTTGAAAGAAATTTATTTCATTGCGTCGTGGTTTTTCGGCACGACCCTCGTATCAGCCAGATTTTATTACATAACCAAAAAACCTTGCCATTTCGCTCGCTCTTAATGGGAATTACTGCGACCACTAACAAATCGAGTGCACTAATTATTTTCTAACTGAAAGCGATTTATCCAGTTTTGGTTGCATACCAAGGTTTCGTAGCATCTGAGATGTTATCAAACTATTCGCAAAAAAGCCCATCAATTTCGACCAAAGGTGGATGAAATTTTTTCTTCTCTTTCTTTTGTAAATACGCCTTTTGTAAATACGCCATTAAATTGTAATAAGAATCTTTTTAATCGCAAAGATATCTCAGACAACCTTAAGGACGATTAATTATATAAACGACATTGGATACCTTTTTTAGTCTCACATTTGATGTCCTTGAATGTATCTAAAGGGATCGTGAAATTTTTAGTGAAATTAAAACGCAGTTCGCTATTTATATCCCGTTGGACTGAGACCAAGTACCCTTTACCTTGAGGGAATGCGAATCAAATAATGTTTGTAATATGTCTTAATCTTCCCTAAGCTCAAAAAATCTCTATCTGTGGTTCTTATATATTAACTTGTCATTCCGCCCCGGCACTGTTTTTACTTATCTAAGCTGATAATATTTTGAGGTTCACTAGTCTGCAAATAATAATCATGACCTGATTTTCTTTTCGTGCTTTTCTTCGCTGTTATCTACCGGTCCAAAGTTTAGAAGGCGTAGGATGTCTCTTAGGGAGTTAACAGTTTGACGCGCGCAGTAACCTTGAAGAAAGGCGTTTAGTTAATAAACTAATCAATGCGGTGTGCCGTCGGACATGGGGAAAATAACAATTTGTGTTTTAACATATTGGAGGTAACAATACGGAGGTGTGGAGGGGATTTGTCAAAATAATCCTGCGCTGTCCTTAGACTCTTGTCTTGTTTTGTCTCCTTCGCAATTCGGACATAAATGTCAATCTCGTTCCCAGAGCCTCGTTCCCCTTGGCCAGCGGTCGGAAAACGAGAGCTCCGGGACCAACCATTTTGAAATAACAAAGGAAATAACCGAATTCTGCTCATCCGGTTTCACGCAGTCTGCATCTATGGCGCATGCCTGAAATGGTTGCTCCCAGAGCTCTCGATTCCTGCCGCAAGCCAGAAGGATCGTGGGCTTGGGGACGAGAATGGGACATTGTCAGTTTTCGCTCGGCTCTGGAGGGCGGCGTACGTTCAGTTTCACACAAATTCCTCATCATTTCCTCAGCAGCCGCGCGCTTTAAGGCCCTGTCGACACTACGGTTGAGAAATTTGTAAACGCGGCTTTATTTCTACGGTTAGGCCTACCGTCCGAACTTATCCGTCACATAACGTCTCCCGCGTTATGTGGAAGGACTGCTAGTTTTCAGTGTCACGCCATTCAAAATAGATCAAAATAAAAATCAAAACCATTTAATGGATAAAGTTCAGAATCTGAGAAAAGAAAGAAAGTAAATATGCAAAGACACTCGCCAAGACTCAGGTCACAGCAATTTCTCTTATGCAAGATATGTGGAAAAACGTTTTACCTAGATTTAGAGAGATTTGTATTAGAGACGCCATGTTGGTGGCTATCCGGATGGGCGCCAACATGGCGGCCGGAAACCAATAGAAACATCTATTAAGTTTTGCTACAAAAGCGTGAATTTATCTCTCGTGGAACTCAAAAACATTAAAATAGTACCTTTCCTAATACAAGAACAGTTCAGATAGCTAAATTCCCCGAAATTAGTCACTTTTTAACCAACATGACACGGCCCAATTCTCCACTTGGAGAACGGATAAATGATGATGAACCAACATGACAGCTTTCTTGGCCATCATTTAAATCTTGCGTCACGCAAAGGCTTCGAAATTTAAACGTAGCCTATCACAAAATCAAGAACCAATAGCCCTTTTCACGGTTAATTTTTCTCATTTGCATTACAATGTAATCCAACGTGGATGCGAGGCAATTTCGGGCTAAAACTGCAAAATAGCCCGAAATTGCCTCGCATACATGCTAGATTTCATTGTAATGCAAATGAGCAAGGTTAACCGTGAAAAGGGCTATTCGGAGCAAAAGTTTGTATGAGTATTATTTTTCTGCTGCCCTTATACATCCTGAAAGTAGAATCTCGTAGTTTGAATTATAGTGCTTTTATTTGAAAACCGGCAATAATATTTGATGCGTTTTCAAAGTGAAAAAGAGGTTTTTAATTCCCCGGCATAGTGTGGGCGTGGTCTTAACATGGGCTGACCCCGACCCTCAATCTCGCTCCCAGGGTCTCCCAGATTCTGGGAGACACGTGACCAGACTCAACCAAGGTCTCTCCGCGCTCGCCTCAGGGGGTGGTAAGGCGAGAGACCCTGGGAACGAGGTTGCCCGACATTTTGTAGACAAGAGCCTGTAACAGGTCTTTGTCGTTGTTGTTGTGTCTTTATCTCAAAATAACTTGAGTTATATCTTGATTTCAGGTCGGTGGAATAGACTAAATGCAACGAAAGCCTGCTTCGGTGCCAAAGGCGATAATCCAGGTAAATTCACCATCACAAGGGAAGGCTTTTTGGCAGCTTTCAAAGTCGTACACACTGCAGGTCAGGTGAACTGCGAAAAAGGCGCCGCCGGTCATGGTTCACTGGCCAGCAAATGGGGATGTTCGACAAGCCACCCGTATCACGGTACCACTCCCCTGGGTACATTCATTACCACTCCCACTCCGTCCAGACGGATTTTGTTTCCGCGCGAGAAGTTCATCCGAGACAAGTCCATGTCCAAGTGGTACTCGCTTCCGGGATTCGAACCCAATTCACCGTTCTTAGTGTTCCACGATTTTGCCAACCCGGAATTCGTTCAATATGGCCAAAAAGTAGAAATCTGGTTCGGAGAAGATCTGGCAAATGACAGCGAAGAGGATAATGATGGTGAATCCTGTGTTGAAGTCTTTGCTTGGTATCTTTAAATACGCTGAATATGACTTTGAGTTTTAACTCTTTCAAAAAAGCGCTGCAAGACGAGTTGCATGCAACTTCCGTGGTAACTTCGATCGAAAGTATTTGTAAACGAACCCGAACTAATTCCGATTCACTTCGTTTAATCGGAAAGGGAGGAGCATTCCAAAAGTTGTTTGGTCGGCTTGTATTGTTACTCTCAAGACATGCCTGTTTTCCTCGCTTCCCGTGAACGAAAACCGCTGCTGCTCAGCAGGCAGAATTCTCGGCGACATGATCACCTGATGCTGTTCGCTTGCCCCTTGATCGAACTATCGCGTCAAAAGTTGCCACGAAACTTGCAGTCTGTCTCAGCGCTAAAAGATGGCCTATATAAAGTGCGCTTTCTTTCTTTTTTGTGTTGTTTAACTTTATAATCGATTTGAATTGCATTTTGATCTTATTTTCGCTGTAATAATTCGCCCTTTCTAATTAGTAGTATTAGAGACAGAAATATGATCAACAATAAAATTGAAACTCACATTTTGTTAAGTGTATGAGCAACAATGAAAGACCATGAAATATGACAATTTTCAGCGCAGTGATAAACAACTGTTTATTGCCTGCATGTCACGACTGAAGGACAAAAAAATATCTGAGTCGTGATCTTAATTAGACCTGCCTTTTCCATCCTCGTGTGGTAATCAACTGGTAACGAGTGACATTTAGTAAATAATTTCACGCCCACTTTGTCGATATTCTAGTAATTTTTCGAGCCTTTGGGTGAGGAAATTTTCTTCAATTTTGACAAAACACAAGTGAAATTATTTCAGAATTTTAGGATAAACGTTTGATAACCTTTTTCAAAATACCTTAACGGGAGACAAATTACGTATGCAATGGGTTTTCGCGAATTTCGCGCCAAACGTTGCCATGCAAATGTTTTAATTGCATATATACAGTTATAAATTAATGCTGAAATTTCGCGTCAAAATTTAGGGATTTAGGGAGAGCAGGGATGGCGCAGTGGTGAGAGCTTCGCCTCCCACCAGTGTGTCCCGGGTTCGATTCCCGGATGCGGCGTCATATGTGGGTTGAATTTGTTGTTGGTTCTCTTCCTTGCTCCGAGAGGTTTTCCTCCGGGTACTCCGGTTTTCCCCTCTCCTCAAAAACCAACATTTCCAAATTCCAATTCGATCTGGACTTTAATCATGAGCCTCTGGCGCGGGTGATTGCGCAAGCAATCCCTGTGTTTGACATTAAATTTTCATTTACATTTACATTTACCCCAACCTTGCCAGGGAAAAGACCCTGGGAACGAAGTTGCATTTACCCATGACATTCTCATTGTAATTTGAGTGGAGACGATTGTGATGGAAAATTCGACAAAATCCGTGCTTTACCTTCACAATAAGAACTTAATGAGGTCCTTTCCGTAAATAAGACCCGGTCAAATTTGGTCTTCAGTCTAAGTCCCTCCATCGAGCGAGGTCGTTGTTTAGGGTCATCTTGAGGATTTTAGAGCTGAGAGTTTCTTCATCGTATTTTTTCATCGTGCCTACTTTATTTATAGAGGATAAAAATCATAAACAAAACAGTAGACGTCTGTATTCCGTTAATCACAAAAGTACACACACTGCTTAGGTGATCTACGTACAGACAAACTGATTATTCAGAATGATGAAAAATGGCCATCTCGCGTTGATAAATTGAAATAACTCAAACCATCTTCCTTTGTAAGACTATAGAACTATTACTGTTTAATATCTACGTTGATTTAAAGCAATGCATTTTAATTTGCAATTTGCACTTTTTTTCCCAAATTGAGCTGTTTTGCTGCCACAACCACATGACAAAACAAACATATATACATTTTCTCCAAAGTGAGCTATCACCACGCTATCACACCGTATTCGTCCAAAGAGGAGGGAAAGGTGGAAAAAACGAGCGCGCGAAATTAAGCGATCTAGGGAGAATGTCTCGTTCGGATTTAGGGGCGGACCATTAGAAAAGTGATGGGGGGGGGGGGGGTGGGGAAAAAAAACAAAAAAAATTCATGCAAGGGAAATTGCCAAGAAAAAAAATTCGTGCAAAGAAGAAGGTAAAGAAAAAAAATTCATGCAGAAGGAAGGTCCTGGCCCCGGTTGTTCAAAGGCTGGATAACGCTATTCACCGGATAAATCACTATCCAGTGGATAGCGTGGTTTGTTTTGTCAATACTTATCTAGTGGATAGCGATTTATCCGGTGGATAGCGTTATCCAGCCTTTGAACCGGGGCCAGGTCCGGTTGCTATGGCGTGACGTCATTTATCTGTTAGGTTGCTGTCATCGCAAGAATTTTGCGGTTCTATTGTGGTTTGCGATAATTGCTTTCAATAAAAGAAACTGTGAAACTGTGTACTATAAGTAACCTGGTAATTTTCAGATATGATCTGGCTGCATAATTTATTTTTTTTCAATAAATTTTCACAACGCGGGATTATTGTTCGCTTACACATAATAGAGACTTCGACTTCCAATGAAACCGTCATCGGTCATTGAAAATGGGCACAAAACGAGACTTGCCTCCCGAATTAGAAGATATGGTGTTTCTCCTGACGCATTTGTGCGAAATTGATCCAGTTTTCAGTTGAATTTTCCTCGTGGAGTTAAAGAAGGCGCGCTTGTTTTCCTTTCACGGGAAGAACAACAAAGAAGCTGCCCCTGGATATACGTTTGGATTTGTTGTTGCGGCAAACCACTGATTAAACAGTTGTTGAAAACCAAACAAAACCGACAACCGCGATTGGCTTGTGCATGAATTCAATCACCTGAGAACGACAGAGAGAACCAAAAAGTGTCTTCAGCTAGCGCTAGCCGTGACCAACCTCGTAGAGCATCGAATCAAGACAAGAAGACGAAGGTACCAAGTTATATCATTAGATTAATCTTTCATTTATGTGATAATTAACTTACACGGATTGTCATGCTTTTAGATAGTATGGGGACTAGACAGGTACTAAAAATCACTGTTTTCATTTGTGAGTTAGACCCTATACTGAGTCCATCGTACAATAGTCCATGCAATACAGTTGCTGAGTGCTTTGGGATATGTAACAAAATCGTCAAAGTGTTTTTCCGGCCGTCGTGCGTTGCATTATAGGAACATGCTGTGGTGGGTTCTGGTTCACCCAGTCTCATTGAAGTCCATGCAGTACAGTTGTTGAGTGCTTCTGGATATGTAACAAACTCGTGATAGTGATTTTTAGGTCGTGTAGTTTCCAGAATCGCTTCGCATTACTTGAAAACAATAAGATTATGAGCTCGTGATTTCTATCACGCTTGGTAATCGTGAGCGTAACCTCTTGAGAGGTTTTTGAAAACCTCGTTGCAATAATTTTTGAGAATTTCTGACTGCATAACATAAACTGATTTTCAAAGTGTCTGGACACATGACGCGTTTTGTGGAACACAAACGATCACTGCCAGGGATATGATTACACCGGAATGTTACAAGCCACTGGTATCCCGTGGAGATGTAGAACTAAAAGTTCTTCATCTCCACGGGATCCAAGGTCTGTTTTTGGTTGCAAAGAACGTCTGGCTCGTTGTGCTACAAACATACACTGTATACTGTATTGCAATGGAAATAATAAAATAAAATTTGTAATAAATTAATATTAGAATCTGGTATCTTTGTAAATATTATATGCTATAAAATTCGTTATGCTCAGAATAAAAATTAGAGGATGAGTCTTATCCACTTGAACAGGAGCCCGCGCCTTGAATAAGAATTCTATAATACAATGAAAAAGTCATTAAGGTGGCTCGATCGGATTTTTGAGTCACGATACCGTTCAACTTTGAGCGACTAGAGCACCACCATTCAGGGGCACCCAACCACCATTTCATCTCAAATGCTTTTAAACGCTGTTTCAGGCTATCTGGAGTACTTTTAAAGCTCTGTAGGTTAATTTTAGATAGCACTAAAAAAATGTTATCTGTTCGGTTATTCTAGGGGAATTTGAGTATTCTCGAATTTGTTAGGGCTCTTTTGTTCATTTCCCGAAAACCTTAGGTCTTATCGCCTTTCCGAAAATGATAGCTAACCTTTTTACCGTACCCAAAACGACATTTTTAACAATCCGAAAACAACATACATTAAATTTCTCATATCACGAAAGTTCGAGGCGAGAATTATCTCAAGAAAATTAGAGGGGATTAAAGGCCTTCCGAACAGATAATTTACCGAAACGATCCGTTGGGTGCCCCTGACCATTATCGCTCCGTCTGGTTTCTTGCCATTTCTTTCACCTTCCTCTACCACTGGCAGGCTGCGGGCTGGCAATTGAATGTCTCCTGTTTGCGTTCATCATTTTCTTAGTAGGCTACAAAGAAAGCAGGCTTTTCCTTCGTACGCGCGACGTTGAATCGTCTGCGGTCGGCGGAACCTTTTTGTTGGCGTTAAGTGCTTTCCTTGTTTTCCGGATATCATGGTCGAATTCTCGACTCAGCTGGTTTTGTTCTCGCTGAAGTTGCCCCAGCTTCTGTTGAAGATCAGTCTCCTCTTTTCTGTTCAGTGCTATTAATTTTTGAACATGTTGCTCGTTACACCATAACGAAGTCTTGCGCGTTCGGTGGGGGATCCATGAGATCCAAAGCGCAACTGCAAAGAAAACCATCAATTAGGGAAGAAAACACTAGTGTTTCCAAAAACCGAAAGGTAAGAAGCCTTACAAACTGAGTGTCTCTTCTCTCTCTCTCTCCTGGGCAGGAATTTTTTCTTTCGTTCTCAACGCGAAATGACCCAGTTTAGGAAAAAGAACTGTAAGCTTGAAGATGATGAACTTGGACTTAAGGTGGAGTGACAGATTTGGAAAATGGTTCACGTAAATCTCTCTAGATTGCCATGCAGCGTAAAAGAATTGAGATGTCGACAAGTACAAACACTACACGAAGTTGGGTTATTTCTCATAGACATACCGTGACAACAATATAACATAGTTTATTCCTCACAATTTATGTTTATCGAAAAAATTATCTAGCTCAATAAGTATATGTACGTAAGTTATTACACAAATATTGCAATTCGTGCTTAATGTACTTGTAAAGAAGATACATTCTCTGATTTAGCACTTCTAATTTTCGGGTCCGATTTTGCTATTATTTGGCTGTATTACGCGACTTGGTAAGAAGACTTCAATTGTACAATTCTTCGCATTCCACGATGGTACCATTCGACGCGTACTTTTACTGTGTTTTCTTTTATTTGTTGAAAATTGTTTTCGTGGGTTAGAAAACTTTTCTAGCAATCAAGGAGTGAGTCTTACAAAACTCTTGAGTGCGTTTTACGATAAAGAGGGACTGTGAAAGAGCAGTGAGCTGTTAAATACTCAACCTGGCTGAAACCAGCATGAGGGAAACTTACTCACCCGCCAGGCAATAAGTCCAGTTAAACCAAATATTAGTGTAGTAAAGAAGTGATCCTAGCTTGATCCCTGCGAAAAAAACAAATCTTCTCCAGGCCAGTTTTCAATGTCCACTGTTCTAAATGGTTTAATGTATATTAGTATAAATCTACTAGCGTTCTATCACGATCATTGACGGAGAAACGTGATTAACCGTGATTAGTATATACCACACAAGTGAATAGTACTTTTCGCGCGTGCTGATTGGCTAGCTCGGAGGTGATTATCCAAGTACTATTCACTTCCACTTCGGTGAATAATTGTTAATTACGGCCTCAGTTGCACACACTGGGAGTCAATGATAGTAACTTTTGCTCGACAATATCGCCGCTACCAAAGTAAGCTTATGCGATCATAACCTGCCATTGTGCCGCATTCCTATTTTAAGTAGTCCCGGATTAAAGTTAGTCTAATGCAACACTAAATCCAGCAGAAAATTAAAGTTGTATATGTATATGAATATTTTCTATGCTTAACTCCCGGGGGTACTCCCAGAACAATTGGGTGAGGTTGTGCGGCCCGCTTCCCAAAGGCCTTACCCTAATTATGACCAAATTCTGCGATTTTCTCTACCCTATTAATGACCTGATAATGACAAATAAATTGGATTCCCCGACCGTTACGGCTGGCACAGTTGCCCTAAACATAGTTTATAAAGGGCTTTGTTAATGGTCTTATCTACAATTATGAAAATGTAGCTTCCTCTAAAAAACATACCCAATTCAAGACTAAAGTGCTAAAACCGTACCCTATATAAGACCAAAATGGCCAAAATCGATGCCCAATTTATGACCAGGAAAAACCGTGTCAGGCATTTGGGGCCGCACATACCTTAACTTAATTATACATCGCCCGCACCAGTAATACAATTAGTCCATCGTAGGCTCCTGATGCGAACAAAAAAATATAAAGGAAATCGATATAAAGAAAAGAGGAAAACCCTTAGCAACCTCAATCCCGGGGGGGCTACTTAACAAAGTTTAATACGGGGAGGCTCCGCCCCGAGGTCCAACCGCTTACCCTTTTATATACCATTTTGGCAGAAAAGGTACCCCTTTTATATACCTTTTATTGAAAAAAGGTGCCCCTTTCACATACCTTCTTTAGGAAGTCTTGTTCTCAGTTTCATGTAGTGCTTAATAAATAAACTAATACAGCCGTAAGGGGCGTCTATTCGAAATATTATAATTAAAGGCCCTTTTAAATGCCTAAAGGACTGATTCCCTATCCTTTTATATACCTCAACCCCTTTTGTATACCTGAAGCCTGAAAAAGGTAGCCCTTTCGGGCGGAGCCTCCCCGTATAGGCCATTATAGGTAGTACCCCCCGGGCCTCAATCCCGGCCTCAATCCCGGGCTACCTACTTTGCTTTCTTTCATCGATCAAGGCAGGCAAAGTTTTCAGGTTTAAGGTCATTCCCCAGTATTGCATTGCGCATCCCTACTGTGCATAATTTTACGCGTGATTAGCGCGCGCGCATTAGAAAATGGTGGCTTTTGCTTTCTGGCTGGATCTCGCCAAAGAGGTAAGACGTCATTTTTTTTCGAAAACGACTACGGTGACCTATCATTTTTTTCTGTTGTTTTGAATCGAGTAATAAGTTTCTCTATGTAAAATAAATATGGGCCAATTCTCAGTGTTGAGCAACAAACAATCGTCGGAAACGTGAATTTAGCGAGCAATTGTGACTATAATCATGGTACTATTATAAGGCTTTGTATGGAATAAACAAGGTGCTGTTGCTCCTAAACGAACATGGGGTCCCCTCATTTTTATTTCCAAATTTAAGTTCCTTTAACATAAACAATCAATTGGCAGAGTTTGAGAAAAATCTCAGTGCAGGTTCTATTTGAGTGGAATGACCTTAAACTCCATTTAAATGGTCTTGGGTAACTCGGGGGAAGGGTTGTCTCGGCTACCCGGACCATCTAAACGGGCCATTAAAAATTAATAGTAGCTTTGCTTTTTCGATCTTTGGTTGCCTTTCCTTGAATACCAGGCGCTAATTCGTAGCTAGGCGGGGAAACTGATTACTCGGTTCGATTTTTAAAAACCTGTTGCAGTCCAGCGACTTTGCAAGTCGGACGGAGTTCATTCACACGATTCAAAATAGAGTGTGCAACTCCTAAGTGTATAATTAACAGAAGGATTTCTTTGTTTAAATTTTGAAAACTTCTAATTAAACAATAAAGTTTAGCTGCTTTGTTGAAGCTGTTGCAGATTGCACTGATTATATAAACAGATCACGTTTTGTACGTGCCAGTTTCGCCGATAACTTCCTTGGCAAAGCTAAAAATGATGAAATCTTACTTGTAAATACTGCTCCAATTCTATAGTTTCTTTGTGTTAGCAGGGACAGCTGCTTTACAGACTGCTAACATTTCATCTTCTGTTACGCTAGAAAACCAAGAACATATTTTACTTGCGACTCTAGTAAGCTGAGAGGTGGATAGCACACGCGCTCCATGCATAGTTCGAGAGTAGTATAGGGGGACACTTCAGCACGTAACCAATCAGAGACCAGTACATCTCATTTCCATCTAATTAAAATCGCTCTCGACCAATCAGATGGCAGGAAAATATCATGTGACCAAAAAATTAACATATTGACCGTGAGGGGGTCTGGAAACGATAAACAAATTTAAAGGGGGAATTAATTACATTTAAAGACACAAAAAAGTTACGCAAGTGATATTTTTTAATGTACAAAAATTAAGCAATTAACACCTCTAAATCATCCATAAGTTGTGGTGAAATTGTTATTTTTATAGCGTCTTCGCGGCGAAACTGTTCAAAAGCTTTTTCTAAATTCCTGTCTCTTAAAAAGACAAACTCTTCTTCTAATTCTAATGTTATTTCCTCCATAAATTGATTGTATTGCCATTGAAGAATTTTGTTTCGGACTCCTTTTACGTGATTACTTCTTATTTGTTCTATTCTTTCCATGATTTTGTCATATTCTTCTTTTCTCTCTGACTCACTCTCACTCTCGCTCTCGCTCTCGCTCGCTCTTAACATTTCTTCCATTTCTCTTTCAATATCTTTGTAGTGGCTGAAGAACTGTTTAGCATAAATATGAACATTGTTATCGTTATGTTTCCTTTTCGGTCAGCGGACTTGTTATTCACGTGCGGTCAGCGGACTTGTTATTCACGTGCGGTCAGCGGACTTGTTATTCATGTGCGGTCAGCGAATTCGCACATGAGAACGTAAAGAAAACGTGGCTCGGAGATTTTACAGTGATTTGCGTTCTATATAGTGATTTAACTGTGTAATTTCCTCTTCTTTGTTGGAATATCATGGCCCAGTGATGTAAGTTTGCTTTCTATTGTATTTTGCTCGCGTTTTGCTTGTATTTAGAGTATTTTTTTTTGTACGTTTATTCCAGTTCGAACCGCTATTTGACGCTATCAAAGTTGACGTTAAACTGGATCGCTAAATCTACGCTATTGTATTGATAGACTCTAGCTTGGAACAGTAAAGCAATGAAGCGAGTACGAACCACTGGGTAGTGAAGGTTTACTTTATTAATACCTCGGCGCCTAGGTACGCTACAATCTTCATCCGTAGTGTCTTCTAGTTGTAGTTCGAGTTCTTTTATTAGTTCTAAATCTTTATCGGAGATGGGTTTTTCTGTCACTTTTTCTATGATGTCCTCTTTATCTTTTTGTTTGACGGGGTCAAAATACTCGTCGTATTTGTGGGCCCAGGAAGCTGTCTTATATCCATCGCAGATTAAACATAATCCACATTCATCTCGACAACTCTTTTTTTGCTCTTCTCTTTCTTTTTTTCTATTTTGTTCTCTATATTCTCTTTGTCTTTTTCTGTTTCTTCTTCTTTTTTCTAACTGCTCCTCTGTTAATTGTTTTATATATTTTCGTTGCCTTTCTCTTTCTTTTTCTCTATTTTGTTCTCTATATTTTCTTCCTCTTTCCCTCGCTTTTCTTCTTTTTTTTTTCCAACTGCTCTTCTGTTAATTGTTTTTTATATTTGCGTTGGTTTTCTTTTATTCGCTCTAAATTGTTTTCTCGGTATTTACGATGAATTTTTCTATCTCTTTCTCTATTTTGTTTTCTCCACTTTTGTTTTCTTTCTCTATCTTTTCTTCTTCTTTCTTCCCACTGCTCCTCTGTTAAATTTTTTTTTCTTCCCATCTTTCTCTCCCTTTTCTTCTTAGTTCCTTTAATCTTTCTCCTGTTAGTCGATTTTTTTCTCTCCACTGTCGTTGCCTTTCTCTGTTTCTTCTTCTTCTTTCTTCTTCTTCTTCTTCTTTTTTTTCCCTATAATCGTGTAGAACAACTACAAGATTCTTGATTGTTGATGCATATGCGGCGATGATTTTTTCTTTCTGATGTTTTTCTCTCTTTTTTGCCTCTTCTTCTTCTTTTTTTCTATAATCTTGCAGAACAACTACAAAATTCTTTAACGGTGTTGTTGCATATGCAGCGATGATTTTTTCTTTTTTCTTTTTTTCTCTGTATCGTCGCTTCTGTTCTTGAACTTTGTCTGGATGTTTCTTTTCCACGAGGTGACTTGTTTTATATTTTTTACACGATTCTTTGCTCGATATCTTTGTTTTTGCTTCTTCACTTTGTCTTTGTTTTTCAATTTCCATTGCTTGACATATTCTCTATTTTGTTCAGGTGTTCTTTTCTTAGGCATGTTGAAAAGACGCTCAATACACAAGTAAACTTGCAGAGTGAAACGATCACGCACGAGATGTGATTTTATTTGGTTCAATGAACCAATCAAAAAAATCCCTAACCCTAACCCTAACCTTAACCCTACACCCTAACCCTACACCCTAACCCTACACCCTAACCCTACACCCTAACCCTACACCCTAACCCTACACCCTAACCCTACACCCTAACCCTACACCCTAACCCTACACCCTAACCCTACACCCTACACCCTACACCCTAACCCTACACCCTAATAAGGCAAATGAATTACAATAGGGTTAGGGTGAATGGTTAACGAATCCGTGAACAGACCTATAAAAAATCCAGCAATTACTCATTTGCTCTTTATTCT